>JAGDQP010008156.1:34535-64170 GCA_022664845.1 Lepisma saccharinum
ACCTTCATACCAAATTTCATGTTTCTAGCTTACTCCAAACACCCTAAACAATATGATGAGTGAGTCAGTGAGTGAGTGAGTGAGTGAGTGAGGGAGTGAGTCAGTTAGCCTAAAATGTGCAATTTCATTGCTCCGCAACTAGAACATAGTTTGAGACACGAATATGAAATTTTGTACATCTGCACATATTTACCATATCCCCTTAACGGCAAAAGCTCATATTCCTATCTTTAACATCTTTTTTCTTACGGGGCCCCCACATCGTCGATTTTGCCATAAACTCTTGTTCCTGTATAACATGCTTCTGGCAGTGCTGACGTTTTCTGACGTGAAGAACTTGGCTCATGCACTGCTGTGCATGTTGATATGCTCAGAGAAATAATTTACGTTGCCAATTTTAACACTAGAAACTACATAAGGGAATCAACCGAAGATGTAAATTAATATGTCCACCCGTCGAGGTCAATCCAGATCCGGAAACTACTAAAGACAACGTTTTAAAACAAATTTCGTAAGATGAAGAAATTTCTCTATCTATTCTTTACTAATTTGGGCGTGCTGATTTCGAATTTGGCAATAGAATGTTTGTCACATGTAAGTGTTTTGTGTCATAACGTCTTTAATTTTTCGTATTTGGAACGAAATTGCCTGTTCATATTGTCTTGATTTTATATTTATACTCTTTAGATCACAACCAGTGATTCCGCCACATCACCCCCTGTGACACCCTCCGCAAATCCTCGAGAACACCCCCAACTTCATAAATTTGCGATCGATAATCGATAGAAAAAATGCAAAACTCCACTTACACCCTCCCCTTTTGGACGAAAAAGTAAGTTTAGGCAACGGAGGGGGCGTGTTTCTCTCTATGTATAGATTGCCCTCCATAACTGATTAAGCTCAAACTTTCGTGTATGGTGTGCTGCCTACTTTCAGTGACTTCGTTCGTTCGCTGTACGTGTATGTTGACAACTCTTTAGTCATTAAACTTCATGTTCACTTCTCATAAATTACAATAGGTGAGTATTATGCTGTTTTCTTATTGACAACACTGCTTTTTAGGTAATTTGTGTTTTCTATGTTTTTGTTAAACTATTACTACTGACTTTGAATTCGATCTATTATCCATTTCATGCATAATTTTCTAGAGCTGTGTCGACATATTCATCACATATTGTAGGTTGGACATTTCCAGTACATACTGTATATCTCCGATAGTATGCAGCACTACGCCGTCAGATTGCGCTATTTGTTCTTTTCTACGAGTACTTTTCAAATTACCTAATATATAGTGTTCATACAATGCAAAAAATAGCTGTGTTAATTCAACACAATGCGGTGTCCCAGCGTGACTACCACTTTTGTGTGTTAAATCAACACAACACAACACACGGTGTTGATTTCGGTACTGTGAAAAAAAAAACGGCTTAAGTGAGATTTGAACATGGGTTTCTCAGTTAGAAGTCCAGCGTCTTACCGACTTAGCTAAATCGTCAGACAGAAAATACACTAGATGCAAACGATATTTAGTGAACAACATTAGAATTAAACGACTACACTATAGATTTAAACAGTGTATGGGTTCAAATATATGTTGCTGAATCCTTAAAAACTAACTAAGTTACTTGCACAACTTATTCCATGGTTTAATCACTTCCGATTTGTCAGTTGAGAACCAGAATTCCCATTCATTGAGAATATTCTATTTCTATGAAAACAAGCAAGATGGCGACAGCCAAACACTTCAGCAGCATTACTGCTTTCTTATCGTAACAACATGTCAAATGTTGCGCTTGCTTTCATAGAAATGGAACATATTCTCAATAAATGGGGATTGTGATCCCTAATTGACCAATGGAAAAGTGATTAAACCATAGCATAAGTCGTGAGAGTAACTTTGCTTGTGTTTGATGTTCAGCAAGATCTTTTTATCCTCTATATTGTTTCAATCTAATACTTTTTCTATCTGACGATTTAGCTAAGTCGGTAAGACGCTTGAATTCTAACTGAGCAACTCATGTTCGAATCTAGGTGCAGCCGTAACCTTTTTCTTCCAGTACCGAAATCAACACCGTGTGTTGTGTTGATTTAACACACAAAAGTGGTAGTCATGCTGGGACACCGCATTGTGTTGAATTAACACAGCTATTTTTTACTGTGTAGTGCAATTTAACGAAAAATAATTTTGTGGTAATTTAGCAACATTGATTCACAGATGGCAGCACTGTTTATGGTTTTAGTTACTACTTGTGATCAGTATTAAGTTCTGCAAGTTTCAATACGATTTTTGTTAACCATTTTCAAGATATTCAATTTAGATTTATGCACTGCCCAAAATATCCTATTTGTGAAATATAAAGTTCCAGGTCCCCCTAACTTCTCTTCCCATGGTCCATAGCACGTTACATTTTGGTAATCTACATACCTGTATCATATGCGCTATGTCTGCATTGGATGTGCGCGACAATCACTACTACACTTTCTTGTTGGACCCTTGCCGATTCCTTGTCCATCTTTGTCTTTACCCTGTACTGGCCTGACTCATAGAAGCACAAAGGCCACAAAATAAAATTCAAATTCAAATGTAGACATACATTTGGTGAAAAAGTTAACAACAACAGTATGTAAAACTAATTCATAATTGGTGGCGTAAGAGGGCCATTGGACGTAAGACACTTCAGTAGGCCACTATTGAGGCTGCTAAACAAAAGAAACATTATCTAGAGGGAAATTGCAATTATTTTTGAGAATCCAGTGGAAAATATAATCAGGAACACTTTAATAACACAAACGAAATGGAGTCATATATTCCTTTTGGCTGCCTTAAGGTGAGCAAATTTGGTCTCTATTTCTCACCATGGATATCATTGATCTAACAAGAACATTTTTTATGGTGCCATATAGACCATATAGCTGATTGAGGTAGGGTACCGTTACTTACAAAAGTAAATGGAGGTTGGGTGTATAAGAAATAGAAGCGATTTCCACCATGAGAATTGTTTCACTACACGCCTAATAGTTAGACAAGCAACATGACAGTACAAATATGCGTGAAAACATGGAAGGCCAGGATATTCCTCCGTTTGGAGCAAGAAATATTTAGTGGGTGAGCATAGCTTAGAGAACAACGAGATAGATACACAGAAATGCCATTCTTGTCTTGTTCAAACTTACAGAGATATATATATATATATATAGAGAGAAAAATTGTGGAAGAAGACGGGAAAAGAGAGGAAAAAGAGGAGAAAATAAGGAAAGTGGGAAAGAAAAATAGCGGAATACATGGAAATAAATGACATTTTAACGCTTAAGGATACAAAGTCTGCGTTCTTCTCCCCTACCCCCCCCCCCTCCTCGGTCTTGTGTGTTTCTTCCTTTATGGGATAAATCTCTTTCAGTAGCAATCGCGAACATCATTTACAGCGCTTAATTTCTTGAAAAAAATATTTTGAAATTCAGACTGGAAATCGAACCCAGAACCTTGAGAATGAGAGTCTCACACGCTGGCCACGTAGCTACACGGACCATAACAAATGTGTTGTTAAATCAGCCATTAAACTCGATACTCTCAGCGAGTTACGCCGTATACCTTCTGATTAATCTCACACATTAGCGTATACCTTCTGCTAAGATAGTATATCATTTACTTTCGTTTCGTTTATTTATTTAATTACTTTGCCTGTTCCAGTGAGATTACTACGGTCAAATACTTTTGGTTCCACTTGAACGAATATCTCATTTCAGTATTGACAGAAATTGCCATGACTTCACAGTTAGCTACTTGCATATAATGACAAATACGAAAGTGCCAAGCAGCTCCTTCCTTTCAGTTGCCAATTTAATAAAATTAGTGACCAAGCGCACGTGCAGGTTAGGCAAGTCAGATACGATGTTTTGTTTATTGCACACTTGATTAAATCGTGTTTTTCCCCCCAAGTAGCCAAGTGTGACGTCATGACAATTTCTGTGAATCGTGAAATGAGACATTCGACCACTTGATCGGGAATAAATGTTGAGAAGAGGAAAAGGATATAACTACAGGATGTGGATCAGTATATTATTGCTATCTTTTCACTACAATAATACTTCAGTCGAAATGCGCACAATGTATACAGTCAATTTGAGCAGATATTTTCTGTGCAGTTCTTTAGTAATATGAGATTTGACTTATGTTTTCAAAAGCAAGGTAGAAGTTTGACTTTTCGATATATGAAGTAAGTACCAGCATACTATACTGAATAGATTTATAAAGGGTGGAACAAGTGAGAATTATGTGTTTACTCCAGAAGCCAAGTGATACAAGTGAGAGATGATGAACAGAAGAAAGTAAGAGGTAGTCTTTTAAATATAATCCGAAATATAGGTGACACAAAACTGTCATATTTTATGCAAATAAACCTTGAACCTTAACATATTTCGGGTTCAGGTTGCACGTTTTTATTTGTTAATATCATTTGTATCCCTTGGCTTATTCGACAATTCGATATAATGAAATGTAACTGAATTTGAACTGATATAGATGCTTTGTACTTGCGCAAAAGTCACAACAATCTTGTTTCTCATCCCCTCAATGCAACAAATTATGCATATAATTTCGTTGTTATTTTCTCACTAGAAGAAAATTAAAGTATTTGGCGTTCTCTCTTGTTTTTGTAGAAATTAAATTATTGGTTCCCTATATTAATGGAAATATGATCTCTGTTTAAAGATTCATAAACTTAGCGTATACACTGTGAAAATTCTGGAACTACAGCACTGCATACCCGAATGATATTTCGTAGCATTGTTACGTAAGACATTTGTACTGTCAATACAACTTCGAAATCTTCACTTGCAATCTCCAAACGTGGGTAATTGGTTAAGGCGTCGACTTGTTGAGTAAAAGTACCCGGGTTCAAATCTCGACGGGTGCGAGTATTTTTTGCTTACAAAATATATATCAATGTCTTCATATTTATTACTAATAATTGTTTTCTTGCATTTCCCGTAGATTATCCTTCATTAATGACCATGTGTTAGGGTACGTTAGGTACGGTAAGGTTTGGTTATGTATCTTTACACTTTCGTTTCTTTTTTCAGATACGCCAAACGTACGGAAACCCATTGTGCGAATTAACAGGAGGATAAGGGTGAAATTTCCCCTGGAAGTCTGCATGTGGGTACACGTATAATGCATTATATTAATATTATCACGTTATGTTCATATCAACAAACATGTCATCCCTCCTGTAAAAATACATTAATTCACACATTGTGGCTACCTTAAAGAGTTTTTCCATATTTTGTCCTCAACAAACACCGGGATAATACCATCAACTTAGGTCTTGGTCGATACCTTCCCGAATCCTTTCCGCTTCCATATCCCGGCCTGAGTTTTAGATGCCTAAAGGCCATAAATCAAATTTAAATTAATTGTAAATTCAAAGTGCGTAATGTTAATTACAGGACATATAGATTAAATCCAATTTGAATATATCGTGGTAGAAGAAACTCACAAATAAAGCAGAAATGTTTTCTTCTTTTTTAAAAAAAAACTCGGTTAGCGGTGGGCATACGAAAAAGTACTGTTAACATTCTCTTCCACCTGTTATTTGGTATATATAACACGAAATTTATCCTTATCTTATCTCAATCTCTGTGCTGTTCATTTGCGCTGTCGCGACAGTCGTAATAAATAGAACTTTGTAAAGACATCCTTTTATTAAACAATTGTAAACAATTATTAAACAAGAGTAAAAAAGATTAATCCTGTCCATGCATGATTAAAAAGAAACTCATGGGGCGCGCAAATTGATGAATTTATAAAGTGATTATATATGAGAGTGCGCCCCATGCGATCTGGGTATGCATTCAGATACATCCTAGCTTTCAGTAGCAATCACTTATTTATATACATCCTAGCAATTATTAAATCATAAATATGAACATATAAAAATCTAATATGTTCAAAGAAAACAGAAGAAAAAGAAAGACTCGAACCCGGGACCTTTCATTTAAGATGCCAACGTCTTGACCAGTAGACCTGACAAACGGCACTTTCGAACTTGTATTGACAGTGCATATGTTACGTAAGAAGCCCGGTCACGTATCTTATTTTTTGGTTATGTTCTACCACTTTAAAACATCTAAAAAGAGTCATGGTTATAAGCACTAAAAATACATAACATATATTTTCGAGCTAACTGTTGTTTTAGTTTCTTTTAAATTCAATATTTAAATTTTCTAACCTCTCTAAAAATTTGATTTTGACGCCAACGTAAATGAAACAACTACCATCTTGTAGAACTTGAAGAAATCGTCAATTTGTAAAAAGGAAGTCATCGTCAGGGCCGTATTTAGGGGTGGATCAGGACCCCCCCCCAAAACTTAGACTTTTATGAAAAAATAATGTAATTTCAGGCGTAATTATACATTTTTAATATATATTTTATGCCCCGACACACCTTGGACCCCTCGAAAGCCTTGAACCCCTCCCGAAACCAAATTCTGGTTACGTGCCTGGTCATTGTAGGTGCAAATCCGACCGAGATATCGCTAAACTACCAAAAACACACACTTTAATTTATTTTGAGGTTAAGTTAGCATCTTTTGAACTGAAGTTTGTTGGAAAGCCATCAACTTTTTGATGCTGAATATGGTAGTATATATTTTTTTTATCACGATTCCTTTAAAGGCACTTTTGACCATCTTACCCTGCTAGGCACTTTGAACTTATAAAAATATATATTTTTTTTAAGAAATAAGAAAAAATTCTTGCCAAAAAAGGCCAATCAAGAACCCTCATTACTTGTCACTAGAGACAGGAGGATACTTACGACTAGCGACAGAAAGAGCATGTGCATTACTCTTTTAAAGTAAATATTACTTCCAAAGAGGTACTTTCAGTTACCAATTTAGCATATCGGTAACATGTAGAAAAGCTAATCAAAGAAGCCCGATGTAGAATCCTGGTGTAGTTTTGTTTGATTGTTTTTCTTAATGAAAATAGCTTTTCCTCTTTTTTAAAAAAAATATATAACGCATTAGGAAATTTAATCAAATTAGTGAACAAACGCAAGTGGAGGTTAGGTAAGTCAAATAAGGTTTTTTTTATTGCACACACGATTAACTCGTGTTTTCGCAATGCGCTCTTCCTGTCGCTAGTCACAAACAGGAGAATAGCATTGCTACGGAAGTGGAAAAATAACTCCTTTAACGAAAAGAACACTGACAAGCGGCCAATTTGCAGTTAAACATTTGGCGTATTGGCACGACTCTTTTGTTATGATCAGTGTAGCATAGTCATGAGCGTGTCAGACTTTTGTTCAGAAGGTCATTGGTTCGATTCTCCGCCAAGATTTCCAATTATTTTCTTCAAGGAATTGTAAATTATATTCGCGATTGCTCCTGAAAGAGATTTATCCCGTAAAGGGAGCAAAACACAGAGAGGGGGAAAGCGACGCAGACTGTGTATTCATAAGCGTTAAAATTTCATTCCATGTTTTGCACCATTTTTCTTTCCCTCTTTCCTTGTTTTCTCCTCTCTTTTTGCTCTCCGTCTTCTTCCACTCATTCTTTCTCTCTCTCTCTCTCTCTCTCTCTCTCTCTCTCTTTCTCTCTCTCTCTCTGTTTGTGTGTGTTTGAACAAGACAAGAATGGGATTTCTGCCTCTCTCTCTCTCGTGGTTCTCTAAATAATGCTCAAGGATTCAATCTTTCTTCCTCCGAATGGAGGAATATCCTGGCATCCCATGTTTTCGCGTATATTTGTACTGCCATGTTGGTTGTTTAACTATTAGGCGTACAGTGAAATAATTTTCATGGTGGAAATCGCTTCTTTTTCTTATACATCCAACCTCCATTTACTTTTGCAAATAACTGTACACGGTTCTACAATGAACTTGTTAAGCTCAAAACATAGATATTTGAAAGCCGTATATATTGTTTTATTCATATGCTGATTTATCAGTGGCAATGTTATTATAAAACATAGGCTTAGATAACTCAAACACCGTAAGCGGCAGGTCAAATCCGACACCTGCAATAATTTTCTGGAAACATTCTCCTGTTGTTTAATATGTCACACGACCCCCTTGCCATTTTTTTACCGTCATCCAATATGGCGGATTTCAAGATGGCGACCACGTTGATGATATACACCAAAATGTAGCACTATTCCACCAATCCACATTTGTATACTACGATGCTTCATTTCCTTGACTCTTTGTAAACTACAAGGCTGTACTGCGACATTTCACTTCCTGCAAATATGACCAATTTCACAATTTCAAATAATTATTGCATAAGAATATGATCATGGGTTTTTAATGTTATTTCCGGTATATGTACGTTCCAATAAAAACAATAAAAAATATTTCATGTTAAAATCGACTGATCAGTTGGGAATGTTCCCTCGTCAGCAATTAATATTGGAATGAGCAAAAGTATTTGTCATTCGATGTTCACCGATGTTGGATAACAACATCATTCGACATCACAAACTGTCCGTTCCTAATATCTGGCAATATTGAAGTGCTACTAGAGTAGTTGTATTATTATCTCATTAACACGTATTTTAATGTTACTACAACAACAAGCAATGCTGCAGCATTTATGATCACCTAATAGGAAACCAATACGAAATGGCCTTTAATTATAACAATTAGCTCATGAACATGTGTAATAATAGTGTTGTTTCACTCAACGTGTTTATGTTTCCTTATAATGTATTCATATGTATCTTTCAACATCTGTTAATGCATATATCCATAAAATATGTCGGTCCTTCTAAGTATTTGCCACTCCCAAAGGAGCTGAAGTAGAGGAGGTTTCTTTTACTAAATTTCAATGGCTATATTCCGTTGCTGAAAGAAATATTGCCATTATACACAAAACAATCAGGCAAGAAAGTATGCAAATATTTTAGCAGTAATCTGTATAATCAAAATACATATAACTGAACTAGCCTTTCTTCTTAGAGAAATTATATCAATGGAATATTATGAGCAATGTAATTAATATGGCACCTACCTTTTTGCTTTAACATATTGATTATGAATCATATTGGAAACTTTGATAAGTATATATTCCACGGCACAAAGTAGTTTTGACCATTGATAAATTTAGAAATCTCTAAATTAATTGTAGTTTCGCAAATTAGTTGACCAATTAACTAGGTTAAATTAACTTTTCTCAAAACTAATTTAAGTTACTTACTCAGGATGAGCATCAAGAACAGTCCTGGCAGCGTCTGGGTAATTTGGCTCATATCCGTGATATGCGAATCCATCTATGTATTGTCTAGCATCATTATCATTCAGCACTCCAATAGGGTAGTCTGTGTGGTCCCAGTTGAAGTCCCACACAACAATTTTGGTATCAAGTCCAGCTGCTTGTAACTTGGGACCAAGAGTCCTGATAAGGTTAATTTCTTGTCCTTGGTCAAGTACCATGGATGGATATTCAACTTCCAACAAAGGTTCATTCTGTAGTGTTATAGCGTCAATGTGGATGCCTTCATCCTTATATGCTTGTAAAAACTTAACGAAATACTCGGCGTACAGGTCGTTGTATTTATTGTCAAACTGACCACCTTCAATATAATTATTATACTTCATCCACGCTGGAGAAGACCAGGGACTTGCTATGATTTTCAAGTCTGGTCTAATTTCTTTAATAGCTTTTATTGTTGGAATCACAAATTCATAATCGTGTTCAATACTGAATTCATTAAGTGTTGTATCGTATGCGTCGCAATAAGTGTAAGACCAACCATAAGCCATGAAATCTGAAGCTCCCATAGGTAAACGGATATAGCTGATTCCAATACCCGATGTTGTACTGAAAAGACTTTGAAGTATTTCTTCCCTGTGTTGACTGTAGTGAATCAAATACGCCGCGGAGTTTGACAAAGCAGCTCCCCACCCATAAACTTGTTGGTGTCTCTCTGATGTATCCACCTCCAGGAGTGCAGCTGCTAGAGTTTCTTTCCCTCCATTTGGTGAAAGGCATCCTTGTCTTTGTCCAGCATTAGGATCACTATACTGGTCGTTTGGGTTTGTTACCCAATATTCCAATTGCCTAAAAGGAGTATAAAACATAGGTTACTGTAAGTCACACACAATTTATTAACATATCACAATATTCCTAATTAAAAGTAATATATCATTATTCATTAGAATTGTATTTCTGTGTCTTGGATTCTCAGTTTAGAATTCCGAGAAAGCTTGTTCATCTAGTACACTGTAAAAGCTACCTCTAAAAAATAAATAGTATAATATACTCTCAATTTTTTAGAATCAGTGATAGGCACAGGGATTCATAATTTACCATCGTTTTAGTTTCTATTAATATGTTCCTTTCCAAGAACTGGGAGGCAAAGAATCGCTCCTCTAAACCCAACCCTGGGTTCGCCACTGCCTCTCAAATATTGGTAGTGCAAAATTGGAATTTTGTACTCCTAATTCAGAGGTACAGTTTTTACAGTGTGAGGATGGGTCTAAGCAGCTCCATAAGCAGAATACACATAAATAATAATAATAATGTCAGATAGTTTCGAGATTCGCAAAGGGTTGAAACTATGCATTAGAATATGCGCTTCTAAAAGTAAAACAGGACAGAAAGGGACTTATATTGAATGTTTTTAACCAACTGTTCGTATACGCGGATGATGTAGATTTGATTAGTATCTGATTTTCATACTCTGTTCAAAAGTTGTCCAGGGAAACAAATTTTATATTCCTTTGTTGTAAGTAGGAGTCAACGTTGCCTGTTTATTTTTTGCAGCACACATGACAGTTGACCATGCTTCTATCGGTAAATCAAGGCCAGAACGTGACGAATATTGCGATTTGTGGTTCAGAATGTTGTATAAAGTCTTTGGAGATACTTACACAGTCGTTCTTCATAGAAAATTTCAGCAAAATTAGGAATCGTGAAGTGGGGTAACAAAAATATTTGTACCTTTCTCAGAAAAATGTATTTCATATCATTTGGGAATGTTTTATAAGAAAATAAATAACTTTCGAAGTTAAATAAAGGTTAATGTGTCCTGAATGAGTTCTGAAACTTTAGCTTATTTTAAACAGTGTTTCTTTCTTTCAGAGGGGTGAACGGGGGATATTACTCTTATTGTACCTATTTAGGATTTCTTTTCTGATACTGCAACATTTTGCAGTGATGGTTAATGATTCTGCAGAAAACAAAAGTCTCCCTATGCGGGATCATAAGTCGACGTAATGAGTTATCGAAAGAATGGAACTTTCTAAAGCGAGACTTATTCGACAAATAAGCGTCGTGCCTCTGTTAGTCTTTGTATGTGTTTGTGTTTCTCTCTCTCTCTGTGTGTGTGAGAGAGAGAGAGAGGGAGAGGGAGGGGGAGAGACAATATTATTATGGTAATAAATGAATGTGTGTGGAGGTTGCATCAATGTAGGAAGCACTACATGATTTGTCATAAATAGCAGATATTGAAACGTTTCACAAATTTAGTGTCAACATAATCCGAATACTTCTCGCATTATTTTCTGAGTACTTCTACCTCCTCAAGTTTTTTATATTTTGCTGAGGAGGGTATAAGGCCTTCTGTTGCAACCCACCGTGGTGTGTAGCTCCCAAGTTAGGGTTGCGTCCTCTATTCTTTTTTACTCCCTCTAAACATTTAAAATACCCCAGAACATTTCCTCTTAAAGAAACACTGGTTTTTTAAAAGTACGGATATTTGCAAAGTATGTTTCTCTGAGTGTTATATGTAGCCAAGCATTAATGAGTGAGGTATTCAGCCCTATTTATCTATTCAGATTGCCACTTTGAAATTTAATTTGGAACTGTGGCATTTCATATGCATTCAGTAGTTTTTGGAATGGCAAATGTAGATTCGCTAAGAATTTTAATCTTAAAACAGACTTGTACGAATTAGGGCACGAATGTTTCGATGGTAGTCAGTGTGTAGCCTAATTGCTATGATGAGAATTTTCTGGAATATTAAGCGTTCGATCCGCAGCGACTTCGTTATTAACATTGTCGGGCAATAGGCTTTTCGATATTTCGCAAGTTACGTTTAAATGAGGGCAGCTCTGGATGTAATTGTCGATAGAGAATAACTGTTATCTTGTTGGAACTAAAATATACTACAAATTAGATGACGGCTTGAACCACAGATGCCTGAAGGCCATAAATGAATTTTAATTCAAAGAAAATAAGATGATATAAATGCTTAAGTTATATTACATAAGAGGAAAATGAAGCGTAAAAGGGACATTTTGGTTCCTAAAAAATCTTTGCAATATCTTAAATAATTGCTACGTCGTGCAGGTGACTTTTGTTTGAAGAACTAGAAGTAATTTCTACGAAATGGCTTACGTTGAAAAATAACTCTTGCCTAGTTACTAATGAACATTATAGTTTCATATTTCTACTGCTTCTTATTTGCTTCACTATGCAGGTTATATTTCTAGTAGACAATGAATTAGACCCTGTTTCGTAAGACTAGCATCTCAACATAGGAAGTTCTATTTTCGAAAACATGAAACAACACGACTAAATCGCGTGTGAAATAAAAAAAACTTAACCTGACTTTTTTTTAACTTAACCTATTCAATGATAACTAATTTTGCTAAATTTTCTAATCCGTATATAAAAAAATATAGGCCTATATAACCACGCCAGGATTCGAATCTGGGTCTTCGAATCAACTTGCCGATACGGTAACCAGTACACCAACTGGCAATTTTCCAGCAGTTGCTTGCTAGTGTTGTTTATGGTTCAAGCAGTACTGGGCCTGCGCGTGAATGGGCCAGCGTCGATTAGGCTTTTTAAGTTGAGACACTTCCGTCCGTAAGAGAAAAGGCGAGCAACGAATAATACTTGAGACGATAAAAAAAGAGATAAACAAACTGATTAGAATATTTGATGTACAGAGATGATGTACTAAATGATGCAATTTATATTATGGTTGCAAGGAGAAGGAGGAAGATATAGAAAAGAAATCGAACTCATTCAGATAAATAAGAACGAAAAGTTTAAAAACTGTGATGATTCAGATGGGTTAACGTGCCTCGAAGGACCTGCCACTTTTGCTACAATATTTTTAATAATAATGATGACGAAGTGATTCATGCCAAAGACGCAAGCAAAGAAAGTGATCAACTAGAGCAATTTGTGTTCTTTTATTTACATTTACTACAAGAAGGGTGAAGAATAAAAACTTTCGTTACGTTCAGAAAATTTACTTCTTCATTGAGGATATTCTCTCTCTAGGCTACTTTGCTTTAACACCACTGAATTATAAACTACACATAGAAGAAAATTCTAACACAGTGACATGATGCATAAAACATTAATAGAATAAATTCCTTCAGCTTATACGGTAAAAGGTATGTTTTACTCCTGCCCAAGAAAAAGTTTCGGTTAAGGCATTATATACTATTTGTCGAAATTTAGCTCATTAAAATTAAATACTGAGCCAGTAATGTTTTTCATAAGCGTTGAGTTTGTTTCGGAAAACTTGTCCTGGTGTTTTTCATCTTGAGACCTAAACATCTGATGATGGCTTCTAATGGATTATATACACAAATATAAATGTCATAAACTAGTCAAATATTAAACCTAATCTTGAAGTTTTAAAGCCAAGATAAAGCAGTGTATGAAGTGTAAGATCAGAAAGAGGAAGGTGATGGTTTCCAAATGATTAACATGTTTTTTGTATATTTAAAATGTGTTAAATACTATGGAAGATAGGACAATGTACAATATAACATTTATGAATCACGAAAATGCACAATGAATACCAGAAGTGCTTCACTTCGAGCATTTACAGTGCGTGAAGTAAATTAATATCTGCATTGACTAATTCAAAATTTACTTGCTTGCCTCATATATCGCTGTTTAAAATCCTAATCAAAAGCTACTAATAAAGATAACAGAAAAAGAAAGTTGATTGTCCCTGAAATTCGCTTTCATATGGACTTTAGTACGGGAAAATTGTAAAACAAAAAGGAAGTATAACTGTGGGACAGAACATTATATCGAATAAAAACATTCTAATAACGAGTAGTGTATAGCAGAAAAATGGCTGCCAGGCGCAGTTTCATAGGTATGAGATTGTTATAAAAAATTGCAGGCACGAGATTGTTTTAATCCATTCAAGTTAAAGTAAGTAAAGCTTATGAGATTTAACTTTTCATAACATTACGCTTTGCCCTAAATGTTAATTTACGAAATCAATTATCAATTTCCTTTACCCAATTTTGTTCAGAAAAATAGTATTCAATACTCAGAGATTTGAAACGTATCTGCAAGAAACATTCTGCTTTAGGATTTAGAATATGCAAAAGCGAGTAAAACTTAAACAGTGCTGATATTTTCTTACTTGAATAATTGCATTTAAAATGAAAATTGCAGTCGCCTTTTTACGAGAAAGACAAAACCACGAAGAGATTTGATACATGAGAAACTTGGATAGGAAAAGCTCTGAACCTTGAGGAGGATACTTAGATCTGGTATCACATTCTGGAAGGATATCACAGGTCTCCCTAACGCTACTCATGGAGGCGAATGAAACGCACTAGGCTCACATGTGCCTCTAAAGTTAAGTGACTTTTATAAGGCCATTGGAAAGCACGTTAATCCAAAACTACGTAAGGTCACTGTTTAGTAAGAGCAAATTGTTTCCTCAGTAAAGTTTTGAACTGTGGATAAAGCAGATGGTGTTTGGAGATTTCTATGTTGCAGTGATACACACCTGAGAAAACTCTGCTTCTTTTGACTTAAATGTTCGATATTTTCAATTGAATAACTCCTTGAAGATTATCTTTCTTAAAAATAGTCTTTCTTTAGGAAAGTCAGTTTCTTAACAATTACCAAAGTGCGTTACTTCTACATTAAAATATTATATTGTGAGAAAGTTGTGGCTTGCAAATTAGTTTATCACGGAAAACAATAGAATTTAGAACGTAAGATGATAGACAAATTAATACCTTTGTAAATTAGGAATATTCGAATCCCTTAATTTGAATACGGATAAATAAGAACATTTTGTCTTGTCCAAAAATGTAAGGAGTTGAAAATGTAAATTTCCTAGAAAAGAATTTTAAGTGTACAACAAACTTATAACCTAGACGCAAATAATCTAAGAAAGACTGCAATGTCGAAGATATGAAAATGCAAAGATAGGAGCGGGAACATCCCAGAATCAGCTCATGTTAAGACAGTTACAGATGGAAATAAACGACATTATTAATTCTAACACAATTATAAGATAAATATTGCAAAACTGGAAATGACGAAAAAAGGTATGAAGTAATAAAGACAACTAACCCTTGCGGACATGCACATGCCGCAATGTGCACCAATGTCAGAAGCCAGATTATCTTCATCGCTAGCTGCTGTAACACCTGAGGAATCACAAGTGTTCCTTTATATAGAGAACCTTGTCATTCTTCAATAGCACACAAAGCTAATCACGTGCTTGAAGCAGCTTTTGAAGTATCTTTGTGTTTAACGTGACATAATATCAAACATAACGATAAGATTCATTTTATTTGTTTAGAAACAAGTAGCAGCACTTCGTAATTCTTTCATGTTATCGTAATTTTCAATTAAATAATTTTTCTTCTGTTCTTTGCTATAACTGAATCAGCATTGATTAAAGAGATCCTGGTTGAAACATACCTACTCATCAATCAGAGCGATATTTTCTCCTCTTATTTTTATAAATGGTGTATCCAGAATAACTCATAGAGAGAGATTAAAGATCGTGATTAAAACTGTGCTGTTTATTAGAATTCACGTTGTCAGTATATCCGGCTCTAGAGAATAAATGCGCGTTTTGGGAAAACAATAAGTGAATTTCTATTTTCGTATAAGGTTATCAAATGTCTGGGCTATTCTACATGGAAATACCCAGAAGATCTCAGAATTCTTTGAAGTATTGATACAGTGTTGTTTTATGGAGACTTGGTATGCCAAGAAACGCACGTTATTCCGTGTGAAGCATAAGTAAAATCCAGTTAATTTTACATATGATGTAAATTGTGTTAAGTATATTAACTTAGAAATAATTGGATTGGGTAGTGTGTTAAACATGTTATTTGTGTTTCTTGTGTTAATCATTTATTACATATATGATATTTTGTTAATGAAATGTAATACTTGATATTTGTTGTGTTCAAAATAAATAGTGAGTGACATGTGTGTATGGCAGGAATCTGGAATCTGTATGTGTGAGAGAACACTTGACTACGTACTATTTAATTTATTTGTTTTCTATGAACCCTATGTTGTCCTAACACAACAGCTGATCATGGTTCTGCATGTCATATATTTACCAGATAATCACTCATCTGAAGCTTATTGCTAATGGACTAGTAGCGAAGAAAAAGTTTGGTGATGGTCTCTGCTAGTGTCCATTTCGGAATATTGGAGGAATCTTTACTTTCATTATCTCGAAATAGTGCTTATTATTAATGCATTGCGTGGGTATGTGAGGTGTCACTTTATATGATTTTGAGGGTGCTGAACAAGTTTAAGGGATATAAAAATACTTTTTAAAACTAAAATTGAAATGTCTGTATTTATTAATTTATTTTTTCTGTCTTACCAGTTTTTTTTAAACAAATCTGTTTGATTAAGGGAGATTAAGCTCTGCAGTGATTTCGGGAAATTGGGAGACCCTATGTTGGTTACAATATGATTACAATAACTAGTGATTTCTAATCATTATTTAGTAAGAAAAAACATAAAAGAGAGCATAAATATCTTATATTGATACTGAAATCGATTTACATTGTTATATAAAACATAAAGTAGCATTAAATGATTAAGTGCATAACATTACAATATTATAATTCTTGTTACCATGCATTGAAAAAGTTCCAACCCGTTCCGGTAGCAGGTAAATAAATCTTTTCCATTTGTCCCGCTGTAATTGAGACCTTCACCCTGAAAGCTAAGCCAAGGTTTCTACTAAATGTTAATTTTGAAACTCCATGTTTCTTCCAGGTTTTCCAGGTCTAATTTCTTCTTTTTCCGAGTTAATAATTTATAAAAACATTTTTTCTTGTAAGCAATTAAAAAAGTTATTTTGTTAATCGAAAGAAGAATATACCAAGAACGTATTATTTGTTTAGGTCATTATTGAACATAAATAATAATAATAATAATAATAATAATAATAATAATAATAATAATAATAATAATAATAATAATAATAATAATAATAATAATAATAATATGCACACTTTCGAGATACTTCTAACAAGAAAATAAAGTGGAATACTCCCTACCATTTCATTTTATTTCATTTATTACTCCTTTAAACTAAGTACATTGGTATGCGGAGGGTTCAGTGCAGTATTTACATGCAAATAGGCATTTACATAAGACACATTTTATAATACATGTTTTAGGGCATTTGATTCTTGCCATTTTTTAAAACAAATTACTACAGTACTAATATTCTACTGTGATAGACAATAATAATAATAATAATAATAATAGTATGACCAACAGTAATTAACAATATGAACATACAGTTTTAATTTACTTTTATGTCTGAATTATACCACAAGGAAGTCGAGAAAATCTTGCAGCAACAAACTACCAATCAAATACTATTGATCTATACAACCTGAATGTATAATTAATTTTCTAAAAATAAAGTTTCAAACAAAATATGAATTCAGATCCAAAGTTAAGGGAATATAATATACCTTTCGGAATTCTTAGTTGAAACTTTAAGCAAAATTTTAATGAGACTAAACAATATACTTTTAAAAAAGTTTAAAGTAAGAAAGTCATGTGCATGTAAAATCCACCTTTAAAACACATTTTAATCCACATGGTCACATTTTACGGCATATGCTTTTTGGATGGGGGAATGGCTAGTTACCTTATTTATACAAATGCATTGATACCATATATTATGAATTTATAACTTTCTTGCAAACAAACAAAACATGTTTATTTTATCAATTTACCGTCTAAGACAAAGTTGCCTAAACAAGATATATAGAATCAACTGAATTAATCTTCAACTAACCTGACACATCTTAAAGCAAGGTTTTTCAATATCGTCCTCTAATTCTTCAATATGAAATGGCTAGGCCTTTCGGAGCGGTTCTCACTCCGTCTTCAGGGCATCGTAGAGATGAAATTTCTGTGTGCCTATAGTTTTTGTGAGATTAGATTGTGTATTGTGAATCTATGCGTGTATGGAAAGATATTTATTATTTATTAACCGAAACACTTGACGACAACTGTAAACCCCACTATTTTAAAATTACTCCATTGTCACTGTTGCTAGACGTTAAAGACGTGGAGTAGCTGGGACCATATTGGAAGAATTGGAGTCAAATATCTGCCTTGTGTAGATAAAATGTATTTAGGCCGTATTTACAACAAATTCCTGTTCGATTATAAGAATTATGAAGGCTTAAAATTATGAAAAATATTTTATGTACAGATGTGTTAAAATTGGAAATGGAGTAATCTAAGATAACTAAGTGGAAACCCAAGAAAAATGTACCTCAGTAAATTAGCTGGTCGTACTTCACACACTTTCTAATTTCACTAAAAGCTACACACACTTAAATTACATCTTAACTAAGGCCTGAAGACTGAGCGAGAATTGCTCCGAAAGGTCAATTTCATATTCAAGCAACTACTTAAGAGGACGGCATAAAAAATTTACTTTAAGGTGAGTCTTAATTGATCAAAATGTATATTGAAGTTAACTTCAAAACTTAGTCTAACGTCAGACTCAAAGTACATAAGCACATTAGCCAAATCAGAAAAAAATACATGCGCGATTAGAATATAGGATAAGAGAAAGATAAAATTAGGAGAAATACAGAGTATTAATCAAAATGAAGAGGATGGTTCAGTTCGGGTACCCTCGAGATCGCTACACCCGTACTCACAGGAAGACCGAGAGTCCCTGAGGAGCATTACAAAAATTAATTACTCTAAGTGTCTCATTCTGACCCTTTCATTTGATGGCAGTCCATTAGGAATTGTAGGGGATAACTTTGATAACTGATTCACTCAGTTGCCTTGCATTTGAGGTAATATATAATTTACTGAAGGTTTTCCAAAAAGTGACAGATATTCCAATAAATAACCATAAAACACAAACACTCGATTTAAAGTTGAAGATTAGTCGTGAAGTCAAAAAGTCTATATATATTAGAGAAAACATCATGATTCTTGGCGTTACTTGGTTCTATTCAATTCAGAAAAAGATTCAAGGAGCGGAAAATAGTATGATACAAAGCTTCATAATGGATAAAATAACATATGTACATTGTGTACCTACATTATTGGACAGAGCCAGATTATAAAATGTATTTGTATATAGTAAATTGTACTATAAATTACAATTGTTCCCTTGCACTAACGGATTTTGGGCCGGTCTTATTAAGAATACGGGTTATTTTATATGGCATCGACAAATGTTGCGTACAACTTGGGAAATATTATACAGATCCTGCGCGGAAGGAGGTATAAATCTGAAGAAGTGCAGTATTAAACTGATGAATTGTTGTCACATAGCTTTATTCAAAGTTTAACTATGTTCAAATATATCCTAGCCTTTCTGTTAGCTATAAGAAAATTAGACGTGGAATTGCCTATTGATGCGAGACAGATACAAGGACCGATAAAGATTTTTACCTCTCAAATATTAAAATGGACATTTCCGTTTTCACCGTTCTTATATATTTTACAACTTGGTTGTGTACATCAAATTAAATAATATATCATGTTTTATAAATTTCAGCGCTAATGTTTTCCGTTACGTAGAAATATAGCATGAAATACTGAGAATTCAATCTCCTACGTCATACAACGAAAATCATCTTCTGATTGGTTTGACGTAATAAATTCGTACTATTTCCGTAGCTATATGCTTCTCCCTATGTTACGTTAATTATTCAGAAGTTTGAAGACGGGAAAACAAGAAAGAGAAAGAACATTCACATCATCACTTAACAAAATAATTAATGTACAAATCTACAGAACACACTTCAATATGTTAAAACACCAAAACATGTTTAAATAACAGAAATGCCTCGAAACAATGACAGGGGTCAGTCTTAACTTACAGTGTTCTTCTTATCGCTAGTTTGTGTCAAATTTTATGTTCAGATAATTTGGCGCAATTGATTAGTGCACGTAACTTTTAACTTTTTATACTCTCACGTAAAGCTGTTCGAATTCTATTAAAGGCCGTGTTTTATTTTACTTCACGAAACTCAAGAGTAACTTCAATGTAATAGTTTCAATTTACATTTTTGTTTCTTACATGTTTTATTATTATTATTTACAATGATATATTAAAACTATTCAATATATTCAAATTCTACAAGTAGTACGTTAAATTGTTAACAGATGGCAGTAACGAGCACTATTAATTCATATGCTTTTAAGTTCTTGAGAAATGCTTCACTAGCATTCATTAAAAAAAATACGATTGCCGGATGTAACAGCCCACATTTTTTTTACAGAAAGAAATAGGTAATTCTTTTTAAATACAAGAGTTCTAAAGAGTATTATTAGAAGATATGATTTAATCATGAAAACTTCTATAAATTAGTGTTGAATCTACCAAAATATATCAATATCTTAAAGAAGTATTAAAAGTAGAAATCAATTTTAAATGAATAAAACGAACTAAATGACGTGTTTAACATACAGAAACACCATTCACCACTTACATTATTTCTTTCGATCCATTTTTGCTATCTCTTGTTAACAATACTACCAAATCAAATACAATCTGTATGTTAATGACGAGCAGTCGGCAGATTGATTACGTCATAACATGGCGGCACCCGATTACGTGCAAGGCTGAGACTGTTTCGTAACAAGACTTTATTACTCTTGTTAAATGCATCAGAGAAAGAAAAGAAAATGTTTTCCGTAGTCTATTTTAACAGAAGAAATTTTATTGCAATGAAATAATACTACCGAAAATATCCATTTTCTTATGCGGTGCTTGCTAAGATTCCTTGGAGGATTTGTCTGTTAAAATATTTTATAAATATTATTGTAATTTAAGATTAATAGATAATTTGAAAGCGACAACCAAGACCGACACTCACGGGAAATAAAGTACCTTTCATTTACAAATTTTATTCCATTAAATTGGAAAGAATTTATGAAACGAAATCTATACCACAGTTGAAAATAACAGTTGAATCCACGTTGAATTAACATCTTATCAACAAAATCAAATCTTTCTTGAAATATTATTTAAAATTAAACGTAGTTTTTTCAAACAATTAATCAACGAAATAAGCCAAAAATCAACGTTGAAAACACGTTTGTGTGCTACTGGGTGTTCCTATGAACTATTCGTCTTGTTTTGATATGAAGATTCACCTCCCGATGTTTATACCAGGTGTCCTGAAACACCCTGTATATGTTAAAGGTCTAATAACATATATTATTTCATTAAAACACAATTTTCACAATAATGACGTTTATTTATTTACTTCAAATCTTCAATTGCACTTCTGGTCCTTGAAACTATAATGAAGAACAAGGCACGAAGAGATTGAATTTATAAGAGATTTCCAACATTTGTTAGGTTATTGTTCATACCATTCTTTGAACCATTGTTCATAAGTTCACATTCTTTTGACAAAAGACACAACCAATCCAGTATATTGTGAAGAAGTTTTCCAACTCGCAAATTGTCACTACACATTTGCAAATCCAAACAAAATACGTTGTTCAGTTTGCAATCAGCTCCGAGAAAATAAAAAAGAAACAGGCAGGAAGAATACCTTTAAAATAAGAGAGAAACCTGGTATTTAGACGTATCAACTGTAGACGGGATACACGTTTTCGAAACAAATCAAAGTTGTCTTATTTTATTTCTTATGTTGTATTAATTTTCATTCCGAAAAAGTTCGATGGGTTGTTAGTTTTAATTTGACCGTAGCAATTTCAAAGCCAAAAGCATCTTTCATAGAGAGCAAAACATTCAAACAAGGTTTCAGCAACAGTTATAGCCTGACTAATAGTTGACGGCGCGGTAACATCGCGGAAAACTGGTCAAACGGTGCAAAGCAGTTGCAGTATGAGTGCAGTGCAATCATTTATATGAGTGCAGTGAAACGTCGTGTACCGTGGTGATTGTAACTCAACGGTAATTATCGGCGTTTGAGCGCTGGATGATAGTTGATAATTGATGCTAGACGAATGGGGCATGCGATTTCAAAATTTTGTCCGAACATTGAATTTTACTCGCTCCGCAGTGTCAAGGGTGGACCGTGAGTACCGCACTAGAGGTATTACGGCCCTTTAGGGACAACGCAGTGGCCGCCGACTGAATGACCGCCACCGGCGACATCTGAGCAGACTCGTTCGAGCAAACAGACAAGCGACAGTGCGTGATCTAGCAGCAAGAATCAAAGCAGGACGTCCCAGGAACGTGTCTCATATGTGAGTACAGCGCAACTTGGTCTCCATGGAATATCGCAGCCGAAAACCGACATGTGTGCAGCTACTAATAGCTGTTCATCGGCGGCGGCGACTTATATGGGCTTGGGAGCACGTGGGCTGGCTCTTAGAGGACTGGCAATGTATAGCGTGATCAGTTGAGTCACGTTTCCAATTATCTAGTGCATTATGGTCTCAGTGTGGCGCACACTCCATTAGAGTATAGGCTTTGAAGCTAGATAGACGTGTGCGTGAGTGCTCCGTAATTCGAGTGTTTTTCACGAGGAGAAACGGGGCGGACCAAAAAAGTAAGTAGATATTTTTATTCATGAACATAAGTGGAACGTTACCTGAAGGTGCGGACCTCGTGTTATCTTTTTGAAGGAGATATCAGGAACAGAAATTTCCCATGCTAATCATATGGGAATAAAGAGAAGTCATCCACGTTGGCTCTGAGATCTCTACATCACCAGAGTGTCTTTGACCGTGGACATCCGGTGTCCTTGAAAGGACAATCAATTGCCAGATAAAATTATTTTGAGTCCCGGTTCCTCCACAATAATAAAAATTTTACTAAGTTCTTTGTGTAGTGTCTATATAAGGAACATGGAGGGCTAAGAGGTCTGTGCCTCCCGGGCCGCTGGTGATGGGTTCATGATATATTTGGCGGCCGTTGACCTCATATATGGGACTTATTGACCCCCCGGGAATGTTTTCGACCTGGAGTTCGGTCGCGAACGTTTTAGGGTGGATCCCCCGGGGGTACTGACCCCCCGAAAAGTGTGAAAAAATTTTAGAAAAGAAAAAAAGAAAAGAAAATAAAAAAAGTTTTTTTAGGCTTTTCGGTTACCCTTTTCACCCATTTTTTCCTTTCCCCCTGTTTTCCCTTTCCCCCCACCCTCCCCTTTCCCGGAGGTCTGCGGCCTTCTGGGTGTCGTGTGCCTTGAACCGCGGTCCTGGGGGTGCACCCGCTTTCTTCCATAAGTGATAAACACTATCCTTTTTTGTGTTATTGTGTACTCTATACCGTGTGTAGTGTACTTTTTACAAGTGTGCGAAACCGAAATCGAAAATGGCGAAAAAGTTCGACCTCGCGGACGTCACCAGATCGGGTCTGGAAAAAACTGAGGCTGAATGGCTAAGCCCAGCGCTGGACACTCATGAGTACCCGAACAACCCTTTCTACCTTAGATTTCAAAGCAAGGTGAAGAAAAAGGAAATAAATGCTACGAAACATCGATCCAATACATAGGACAAAGAACTGAAACAGGGCATAATCGACGAAGTGTATGAAGAATGGGAGAAAATACACAGGGACAAAGATGGAACACCAAGGTCTATGGAATACAACGAGTCATAGATCGTTTCGATTATGGATTGTAATCCAGTTCGAGTCGAGACAAAAGCATCACCAACCTCAAAAAAGAAGAACCCCCCATGCAGGAAAAAGAGAAGCCTAGAAACACTTTTGGAATTTAATAATAATAAGAAGGTAGAAAACTTTAGTAATTGGGTAACAGAAAACACAAAATTAACGGAAGAATTCCTCGTAATAAAGCATGGGCACATAAATATGGACCAGGAAGACCTAATAGTACTCCATTATATTAACCCCAACCAGGTCACCTTTCCCAGGGGTTTCGCCCAGAGGGTGGCTCTGTCACACGATGAATACAATCTAGAAAAACTGGAATATTATGACATCAAATTAGAAGACAATAAGAGATTAGAAATCTACCTATCACAAAATAGGTACAACTGCAAAATTATTAACATAAAGTCATCCAGAGAAACCTTCCAAGAAGACCTAGAACTAACGTTAGACTTACTCTCGGCAGTTAAACATGGCAAAAAAGTAAAAATAGTTATACCCGCCATAGAGATGGGGCTCTGGAGGGCGGATCCTCAGGACGTTGTGCTGGCTCTGAAGAAATGGGAACATTACATCGAGAGTGTCGGTCTTGAGATGATAGTTCAGGACAGACTCCTTTATGAGAATGTTATGAGGACTTGGAACACACTAGAAACAAAAGAAAACAGAACGGATGCTAGGGACGAAGATCACGAAAGCCACGAAGCTAAAGACGAAACGCAGACGGATAAAGACGAAAATGACGTTATAGCTAAGAGACAAGTAACGGAGAAACGAAAGGAAGAAGAAGTAAGGAAGAAAAGAAAAGGATGGAAATCTTGGATCTCTAGACTTTATAAGAAGAAATATAGTCAGAATAGAAGTTCCGAGGTAACTGAAGCAGAGATGGAGGATATGGAAATACCTAACATGGAAGATACGGAGGGAGAACTGGCGGAAGAAGAAGGAAGAACCACAAACTTTAATCCAAACGGATTGGAAGAACCATTACTTCTGGCAGCCGCCCTTAGAACGGTTATCAGGAACATTCACCCAAATGGTAAAACGATCACCTTTCCAATAATCGACGAAGTGGACAGAATAAATCTACGTTCAAATGGCATAATTGCAGATCCACAAAAGCTACTGTACCTGATCGACAAAGTATTCGAGAGGAGGGATGAGTCCCTCCAGTTAAACAACATATACAGACAATTCGTCATGGCGTACGGACGCACAGTGTTCATCCCTACAGAAAAGTTCCCAACATGTTACGTCCACTTAAGACAACCATAAGTCGTTCAAATTCGTCCAAGTTAACTTGAACAAGTCAAAATTAGCCACACAAGAACTAAGGCTATATTGTGAGAAGGAAAAAAGTGAACGTGGCATGCATCCAAGAGCCCTATGTTAATAAGGGAAGGATGATGGGCATGCCGACCGACGCCATGGTATTGCTACCGGACGACCCGAATCCTATGGTCGCAGTAGTTATATTCAACAGGAAGATTCAAGCACTGGTGTATTCTAGATATACATGTAAATGGATCCAGACTTTTAGCCTTAAACTTGGGAAAAATCAGATTACAATAGCAAATTTCTACTGCCAGTTCTCCATCCCAGCGGATGTTTTTGTAGATAAACTAGAGGCAATTCTGGACGGGTTTTATAGGAGTGATTTACTAATTTTGGGGGATTTTAATGCCAAGTCTCCGCTATGGCACTGCCCGAGAACAGATGAAAACGGTGAAAAGTATGAAGATATCATCAACCAATATCATCTAATTATACACAACAAGGAGAATCAACCATCCACGTTTCAGGGCAGGGCTGGTGCGGAGAGTAATATTGATATAACTTTAACCAGAGCAAATCTTTATAGAAATATACAGGAATGGAATGTGATCGAGCACGCGACTACGAGTCAGCACAGTGTCATCAGCTTTAAGATAAATTTTATGTTGGACGACAATAATAATGACATAAATGAACCTGATGATCTAAACTATAGTACCAAAAGACTAAACTCCACAAAACTAGTTTACAAATTGGACCTACCACAAATTGAGAAAAATATAAATTTGGACGAGCTGGCCGAAAAAATAGAAAAAGCCATGCAAGATTCAATTAAAAAAGTAGCACCTAAAATAAGCCAAGTCAAAAAGAAAAAAAACCCTTCTGGACCCAAAAATTGGAAAACTTAAAACGAAAACTAAAAGCGAGCAGGAAAAGTTACAGGGCAGCCGGGGACCACGAACTTAGATCACAACACCTGAACAAATACAGACAAATTAAACAACAATTTGAGAACGAACTTTCTGAAACAAAAAAGCAAACTTAAGCAAGGATATCTGGGGCATGCCCTACAAAATAGTCATGCAAAAAATCAGAACGAAGGGAGTAATGAACACACTAAAGAAATAAGATGGAGCTTTTACAACCAATTGGCTAGAAACAGTGGAACTCATTTTCTCCAAATTATTTCCGGATGACAACGAGAATGAGGATAACGATGAAAATATACGGATCAGACAAGTAACAGGGCATACCCCAAATGTCGACGAGAATCAAGAATTGCCATTAATAACAAATGAAGAAGTGACAGCTGCAATCAAGACTTTCAAATCCAACAAAGCACCGGGACCAGACGGGATTAAGAACGAAATATATAAATCTTTATCAGATTTTTGGACACCATATTTACCCAAGTTATATAATGAATGCCTGAGTCAGGGAAGGTTCCCAAAAGTATGGAAAAAAGCGAATCTCATCATACTGTTAAAAGGAGAAGACAAACCGAAAACGAGCCCGAAGTCGTACAGGCCTATATGCCTGCTAAATGTGATAAGTAAGATCTTCGAGAAAATGATAGTTAGAAGAATCAACGACAGAAGAAACAATCTCCAACATTGTAGATTGCAGTATGGTTTCCGTCAAGGCAAGTTGACCGAGGACGCAGTGAATAAGATATGCGGAACAATTAATACACTTAAACAAGAGAACTGCAAATACGTAATGGGAATCTTCTTTGACATTACAGGTGCTTTCGAGAACGTATGGTGGCCATCAGTGTTATCGGAGTTGAAAAATATTGGGGTTCATCCCGCTGTTTGGAAAACAGTCAAAAACTACTTTCAGGACAGAACAATACAGATAAATACAGCTGATGGCGTCATGAGGAAAACACCAACAAAAGGATGCCCGCAGGGATCCATACTAGGTCCAATAATATGGGACATGATATTTCAGCCATGTCTGGAACTGCTGGACGGATTGGAACAGGTGGAAAGGGTTGTGGGATACGCGGACGATCTGGCGGTCGTAATAAAAGGAAATAGCAGGAACGAACTACAAGATAAAGATAACCAAATTATAGGAAGAATGACATCATGGTGCAAGAACAACAAACTCACAATATCGGCGGAAAAGACCAAGTATGCCTTGTTTAAAGGCAACGTAAATTTCAATAGGGGACCACTAATAAAAATTAATGAAAAATCAATTAAAAGACAAAAAGAATTTAAATATCTTGGCGTCATTCTAGATGAAAAGCTAAATTTTAGGACGCACGTAACCGCAGTAAAGAACAAGGCCATCAAAATATCGCATAAAATAGTTAACATTGCAACCAATGATTACAGGATACCCCTGAAAGTAATAAAAATGTACCATGATGTCATAATCCGGTCTGTAGTCGGATACGCCGCCAGTGCCTGGTGCCACCAGATGGACGACGTAAGACAACGGCAGATTATAAATAGATCTCAACGACAAATATTGCTCCGTCTTGCTGGAGCCTACAGAACTACTCCGGTGGAGGCACTCCAGGTGGTGACCGCGACCATGCCCATGCATCTTCAAGTTAAAAGAATGGGAGCCGCGTACTGGCTCAAGAAAGTAAACGAAGAGAAGATCATAGACATTCTTCACCAAACAGCAGGAAGTAGAAGAGAAATCCAAGAAATACTGACCAGTGCATGGCAAACGTTCTGGGAGGAATCATCGAAGGCAAGAAGACTTTTCAGCATTTTCCCGGACGTGACTGAGAGGACAGAGATGCATCTGGAGATAGAAGGAGGGTTGCTCCATTTCGTCACCGGTCATGGCCCTTATAGACAGAGACTGAAAGACCTAAACATAGTTGAGGACAATATGTGCCGCGCCTGTGGAGTGGTTGCGTCCCCAGATCACGTTGTCCTTCGATGCCGGGAGACAGAAGAGCTAGTCAGAGAACAAAAAGCCCTCCTGGGGGAGAGACCCGTCACAGAGGTACTGAGAACTCCAGAACTGGTGGCGGTCCTCTGGGAGACGGCGAATAAAGTTTTATTATTCTACAAGAGAAGGTTCTTGGCCGGGAGGCGCGCCTCGGGGCGCGGCGCGATGTAGTGAGATCCCAACAGTATGAAAGTGTACAGAGTTATTACCTTAGTCAACAGCGTAACGTCTGCGCGCGCGAGCGGGTCTCCCGCGACAACCGCGGCATCCGCGTGTACAAACAAATATTCCAACAAATAAACGAACAAAAACAAATAATTACCATAGTAAAAGTGCAGAAATTTTCATACAACGTCTATCTAATATAACGGTACAAATTAAGAACAAAACAGCGAAAATCTATATAAACAAGACTAACCATAAGTTAGTATTAGTGTGATGTTGCTGGAACTCCAGCAATGCGGAGTGCATTGCCAGAATACCGGTGAGAGACACTTATATACAGTGTGAAAGTGCGCGTGAGTGGTGGAGGGAACCGGGATGAGTGTTGTTATTATTACTTAGTGGAAATAAATATAAGTCGATAAACTGACTGAAGGCTGCGGAAACCACAACCAACAGTTGAATGATATATACTACCCATGAGTGAATGAGTGATGGATGAGTGTGTTATAGTGACTACTAACGAATGAAGAGAAGAGGAAAAAGTGTTGCAGAACCAGTGAGGACTAACAATGAAGAAGAAGATCAGCTTCTCTTCTTACCTAGAGGAACACAACAAGAAGATATCGAGCAAGGAGAAGACTGGAAGGCCATACCTGTGACGGGACAACAACTGTAATCCAGAAAGAAGAACCCAACTCAAAGGAAGCAGCAATTAACCTTTCTTAATCTTGTTACAGGGAGATGCTGCAAAGAAGAAGAAGTCCTGCTCAAGCTATGTGTTGTGTTGTCCTGTATTTGCCCTGTGTCGTCTTATGTGTATTGTATGTGTTTTTTCTATAAAATAAAGCGTATAATAGTAGGTAGGGATCCCCCATGCAAATGTTCTAACAACTAGGAACATAGACCAGGAGAACATTCAGGACGCCTGGTCAAAAGTCCGTCCCGCAACACCAACTGTCTTGAACAGGTGGAACGCAGGAGATCCTTGGAATGCCGAACTCCGGTAATCCAACAATCTCTAGGGACAAGCCTGCCCCAAGCTGAGAAGTACTAAGACGTACGTGCTGCACGACCCAGAAAGTGCACGACTTAACTTGTGCAAAGTTTGCAAAGAGGCAGGGGTGGTAAGGCGGGCCCCCTAAATAAAAAAAACTCCATTAGACCATGGCCCCAAATTCTCAGCAAAGCACTGTGCAAACTGGTGATTGAGTTGCCATGGTGTGGGGAGTGTTCATCTGGCATGGTTTGGGTACTCTGGCCCGCTTGAACCGGACATGGACAGGGCAGCGCTATATTCAGCTGTTTGGTGAAAATCTTCGTGTACCCGGCCAACAATGGGATTTTCCAGGATGACAATGCGCCATGTCACCGGGCCGCAATGGTGTGCTGTTGGTTTAAGTAACATTCTGTCAATTTCCAACGCATGATTTGGCACTCCCTAGATCGCCGGACCTGAACTCTATTGAAGTCATGTGGAATATCA
>JAGDQP010008157.1:0-21169 GCA_022664845.1 Lepisma saccharinum
GTTTTCAAGTGTGCTCCGGAAGTTGCCAAAATGGCTGCCCAGCCCTGCGCGTCGAGCTGATAAAAAAATCTTGCATTAAAGCATACTTATTAATGCAATTTTGCATAGTTTGGCAAAACATAATTTATAATACAATTGCTTCCATATTAAGGCTACCATTTTGTCTTTGTTAACGTTGCTATCAGGGGAGTGACTAGGTTAGATACATCTCCACTGAATACAAAAATACTCTGCCTAGAAATTCTTAAAAGTCTGTATATGAAATCAAACCTTGAGATAGTTCGTACCCTGGTATTTTTAAGTACTTTCACGAAGAGGAATCTCCGAAAGAAACACTGTCCACCGAGTTCAAAGTTTCGTGAAAAATCTTAGGTATCTTTCTTATAAAAACAAACACAAATACTGTTCTACAGATCATAAAACCTTAGTATATCAGTTCATGTAGATTTGTGGTGTTCAACCTAATTTATGTGTGTCCTTAGAGAGGATAAGTAAAATTTGAAAAGAAGGTACTTAAAATTGAGATAAATAAGATAAACGATATTCAGTAATATTGACATTTGTTTCATCTAACATTGTCGATTGAGATCCACCATACTACATAAAAATTAAGTTTGATACTAAACGTTTTCTACAGTTATGGTTGTCTGAATTTACTTTTGAAAAATAGTTATTTAATCAATATGTATGAACGCAGTGTTCGATTTGTAGCGGGGCGATGGTTGGAATTTTCCTCTCTCTGCAAAATTCTTCCCCTGGTGCTGTTTTCCGAAATATCTCCCTAGCCTGGGGTATGAACGGATATAAAATACGTTATTTTACTTTCTGAGAAATATTTCTTCTGAAAATTGTACAAATCGGACACTCTATGAACGGGTGCTAATGCTAGATGAATGTAAGCATTAAATTGCCTTGTATTTAAGGAGTTTTAAGTTCGATTCCAGATAGGGATACATTCAACTTTGAATTTCCTAATTCGTTTAATCTGTAAGTCTCATACTTACGGCGTGAACGTACGCTTATTACAATGAAAGGAACAGTCAAATAACCATCCGTTCATATTACCTACATGGAACGTCGTATCAAAAACTAGCATACAAGTAGTTCCTTCTAGAAACTTCAGACGTTAAACAGTCAAACAATAATGCAGTTCGTAGGTCAGTTACTAAACCGTTCGTTTCACATTCTGAAAATACTGGACTCAATCCCCTCGACCGGCTATCCGGACTGCTTTCGATGGTGTTACTCGGTTACACCAGGGTCATACTGTGATGGTACTTAGAATTAGACCAGGGTCAACCTTTCCAAAATCTTGCCTTTATTGTTTGTTGAACTTAATTCAGTCTTATTTATGGCCTTTATTTCCATTTCCGCCTAGCATAGATAAAAACCACAATTATTTATGGTTGCAAGCTAAAAGGAAAAACGTACTGGGAACAAGTTTTTGACTATATAGACTGTATATACTGAATTATGTTTATCAGACGATGTACAACTTGAATTACGCAGAAAGAAATATGAGATTAGAAAACTGAGGAGAAATTTTATCTGAGGGGAAATTGAACAAATATGTTTAAATACCACTATTATATAGGGAGATTAAACAGCAAGAATACGTCTAAAGTAATCAGTAGTTACTTGGTTGGAGTTTCAAACGAGTACCGATTAAATCCTCGTGTAAATAGTTTATGTTTACCGACATTGATCATTCAAGCAAAATGAGGAAAAAACTAAAGTAGAAAATGTAAGTATGACAGTAGATATGGATAAGAGAAATTACGTATAAGAAGTTGTTATTGTGATATTCATGTGTATATTATGCATAAGTTTACTTCCGGAAAAGGTTATTCTTCCTGAAATTGCTTTAAAATTTTTATGGTAAATGCATAACATCTGCTTTCCACGTTACTAACACAGGGTTATCAGTGTGTCACGTACATTTTACTCACTTAAACACAAATAACGTAAAACAGTCGCTGATTTCATTTATTCTCGCTTTAATTATGACATCATATTCAAAGGAATTGCGTACAAAATCCAAATTTAATTGCTTTCTTTTAAATCAAAAGAACGATACGGAAAAGGTTATTGGGGTACAAGAATGCATGATATCTCTGGTTAATAAATCATTAGTCTTAATCACCGACGTCACATTTGTATAAACACAAAATGAATAATAGTTTAATTCTATTAGTTTAGAGAAACATGGTACCTATATGAAAAAGTTGTGAGCCATCTGGCAAGCTTTGAGGAGTATAGAGACAGTACAATGATTATAAATCCTATAGTTAAAATAATGGTACTTATTGTAATTAAGTTTTCAGAAAAGTTTGTTAATCTGACATATTACTAAAAACCGCACCCTCAAAACGACAATACTGATATTGAGTCATAAATTCTTGTAGTTTTATTAACAAAAAATTGAAAAGGGTTATAAACAGTAAAATAACTCAACACTAAATTTGAAAATGCGTACATTGTGTTCAACAGTAAGTCTTTGCCATCTTTCTGCCAAATTTTGGATTCCAGCGCGGTACTTACACGCTTTACTTATGCGAGTAACTCTGTAATCTGATTTCGGCCACCTCAAGCGAAATGTCAACGCCCAATAGAAAGTACGTTATAGTTCGAAACAAGGTATATAGTCACTCGGTTGGAGGTCGGGTGAGTACACAAAGTGGGACACTTGCTGAAATACAATAAGATTTTCGATTTTCCAGGTTAGATCATGATGGGGTTTTTATGTCCTCTTGTAGGAGTACACGGTCTTCCTTGTGCAAAACGGTGTACTTTTGGATTCGAGAAACAAAATTTGCTCGAGCTGATGCAGAACAGAATTCGGTGTTTATTCTGCTGTTTTCCGAATTAAGTAAAAGTAGTTCGTTTCCTGCACATTTCACGAAACGTGTCACCTTTTCACAATTGGTTCAAGTAGACTGGATAATTCGGTAGCATGTTTGTCATGTTTCATATCGAGAGTTGGTCACTGGTTTAACGTCTTAATTACGGCAATATGCAACTTACCTATGTAAGGTCGTCAGTGAGAATTCTAAGCAGCTAATGACAGACTTCAGGATCAACCGTAGTGAGTCTATTGTAATGAAATATGTCTTGTAATCTATTGTTCCATTCCATTAATCACGCAGCCATTTTTGCCTTGTGCTCCTACTGACCATACCTTGAACTTCCATAGCATAAATTTTGGTGTCTGCTGGTCTTGTGGTCTAGTGGTTACTTGCTAGATTGTTTTGAATAACGAGTATTAGATAATATTAATAATTACGTACGTTAAAATTTGGTCATTTGTGTGGTGTTGGTCAGAAAGGGATAAGAGAATAGTAAAAGTAATTACATTGACATTCCATGAATATAGCTGGTGCAGGAACCAGTTTATTGCCTTAACAACATTCGGCTATTAAACAGTTTGTCAACAATACACCTTATAGCATTCTTGTTAACTATATTTTTAGCAAAAGTTGTATTGTAAAATAAACTTATCCTTGAAGTATAGGTAACACAAAATTGCGTAATGTAGTAATGGTTGTCTACCTCCCAGGGATTTCGGTATTGTCATCCAATATGTTTCCTAAACACGTTGATCTGACGAGCTTAGTCCATAGGTAGCTCACATAGTCACAAAACGTAAATGAAGTACATAAAACTAATAGAAAACCATAATAAGTGTCATTTGAACAGTGAAATACAGTAAAATCATTAATTAGCATTTTGGTTTCCTCGATTTCAAAATTATTTAAGGTGATGAACGTATCTTGGGATACTTTGAGTAAAAGTGCTTCGTGGTTGGATTTCTAGTTTCTGTAATTTGATAAGTTACATATTGACAATAAGCATTATAGGACCTTATAGAAATTTCAAACATGTGAAGTTTCTGTTAACTAAACCAACGACCAACAAATTATTGCCTCAAATTAAAAATAAGCGTTCAAAAGACATTTTTTTGAAAATTAAAAATAAGTAAATTGAACTTTACTGTCGATTACGACTATGATACATACGTATTATTTTCGTGTTTCTAATGTACAAAACAAGTTCTGGATAACAGATTTTTAAATTATATTTTGCATGGATCAGTTTTAGTTACTATTGACTTCGATCTTTATCAGTTATACGATTGCAATGATTTTAAAATCCTCAAACATCCATGCCCCAGACGAGAATGAAACCCACAGCCTCGTCATTGTCCTGGTCCACACGACAATGGAGATCAGGGCAACAAGTTTTCTGTAATATAACAATTCCTCAGATAACTTTGAAGAAGAAAAGTTGAAAAAAAAAAAAAAAAAACACAATAAACTGATCGATTTGCTTCTAGATTCTTCCTGCTTAAAAGTAAAAGTACCAATTCTAAAGTGTTAAATACTCTATTTAAAACAGTATGCTTTTATTCTCTGTGGATTTTGTTTATTATATGTTGAAAAACGAAAGGGCATAGAGAAATGGAACGGTTTAAAGCCAGAAATAGTGGATGACAACATTTGCGCAGGTCATCAGCAGAGATCACAGTCAACGACGTTGGACCAAAGATAAGAAGAACTATTATTATTCAATGAGGAAATGACAAGTTTAGTTTTTTTTTTAATTGCATTGGTTCCTTGCTTTCTTTCTATTCAACGGAGTTTATGGTATTGTATTCCTCCTTTGCATTTAAAACGTTGTTGGCGTTAGAACAAATTATTCAATATTGAAGGTTCAAGTAAAAAATAAGCAATATCAAGTTTTACTGCGCGCCGAAAATGCATACCTAACCATTCTAACGTTCTAACAGTGAGGATCTGTCATGTTAGATTGATAAAAATTAAGTCAAAAGTTATCAGTCCGGGTTTACCTTTTCTTTGTAAAACTTCCCTATTCTAATAGTAGAAGGAGATCGGTTGGATATTTTTTTTTATGCGAGGTTTCGTAGTAGGGGCGTACTGTGAAGAACAATTTCGGGGATATTATTTCTAAAGAGCACTCACGTAAAATATATTTCGTTTTAATTCTGTACTGCATACTAATTCATTATTCCGATACTATGCATTACTTTACCACTACCAACGTGGATCCAATGCTCCACATGCTAATCGTTGTGTAAGTGCTGAATACGGCATTCGTCAGGAATGTCAAAGCCACTGTGAAGAAGTTTGAGGCTAGTATTTCTCTATGCGATGCTCCCAGATCCGGTCGCTCAAAGACAACAATAACAAATGAAAACGCTTTAGCTTGTTGGTTAGTTTGGAATGATGTCTGCAAAAACCAACCCGTCGTTTGTCTGCAGAAATGTACATTTCTCCTAAAAGTGTTTATACCCTAATGAAAAGCATGAAACTCAGGCCCTACATCCCAAGGTTCTTGATAGGCTCCATGATGGGGAAACGGATCCATGATGGATATAATTTGTAGAAACTATATCTTTGATAGGATTTGCGATAACCTCATTTTGTGACAGCGTAGGATAGTTGGACGGAGCGATATTGAAGTTTAATGAATACATCAAGCGACACAATTATGTTTATTTAGGCTCTCAAAATCCCAATGTTATTATTGAACAGGAAGTAAATCTCCCTGGGGTGGCTGTATAAACAGCCGTGTATAGCCACGGCATCACAGAGCCCTACATTTCCGATTATACTGTACCCGTGAACAAGCACCTGGATATCCTTCACGTATTTTTAGTGTCGAGTAGAACACGAGCAGGATTATATTTTTTCAACAATACCTTGATCCACCCCATTTTGGATTACAGCTACGAAGAGAGTTCAATGAGACATTTACCGGTAGTTGGGTCGGCCGTCGTGGCTAAAATGAATGGCCCTCCCGTTCCCCAGACCTCACGACTCTACACTTTTATCTCTAAGGGTTAATGAAACATGTAGCGTACAAGAGAACGCCAATTATTATTAGTCACCTACATCAAGCGATTGCAGTTCTGCTACGTTGATGTTAACATTTGTGACAAGATGTATCGCAGTCTCAAAGGATGGTTGGAAGTATTAATCGAACATAAAGGAAACCAATTTGAAGGCTACTGATAAACGTTTTCTGACAAACTGATTGTAGCTTTCACAAGACATTGTTACCTCTGGTTGTCCCAATAATAAAAAGTTTTTGGATTCGAAATTGAACCTAAATTTTATACATCAAATATATTTTTATTGTATAACTAACCAAACTTGCAAGTTCATCGCTGCAGTAGCAAAGTGGATTGGAATTCGCCATTGGATTCTATCCTGGGCAAGATCAAGATATTTTCAATGCACACCTACCTCTCGAAGATCCCTTCATCACAACGTCGGCTCGGTCTTCCCAACGGCCTCTTTTCCTCAGTCTTACCAACCACGATAGAATCTTCGTACTTCCCCATCCGAGCTCCTTGGCCTCAGGGATTCCGCCAGGATTTTCTATTTGAGGAGGTGTAAAGTAAAAATTGGGAGAGTCTAGGAGGAGTTTTGTATGGTTTATATCGAGTTTTTACCGCAAAAAATTGAAGTTTGCTGGGTGTGCTCGAGAATTGGGGCAATGCCCCGCAGGGTGGTCTAGCAGAATCACTGCATGACCTGTCAATCTTAGCCGACTTTATTCTTTTAGTCTTATAATATCAGGTGAATCTTGCAATCTGTGGAGTTCTTCATTCCATTCTCCGCTCACCTCGTCCCGTTTGTACCCGTATATCTTAAGCAAAACCTTATTTTCAAACTCACGCAATTTATGTTCATCTATCAGGATCGTACTCCAACTTTTGTAACCATAAATTATTACTGTAGAATAACCGTTCTGTATATTTTCAATATCAGCTTTCTTTATATTAATCGAGAGCGTAGGAATTTCTGAATTGAATAGAAACATGCTCTGTCCGATGCTAAGAGACATTTTATTTCTTCCATGACCTCGTTTTTGCTTGTTACATATACTGCCAAGTATTTACATTTGTTTATTTTCTCTATTATCTAATTCTTAATTATGTATAAAATTTATTCACCCTATGTGTTTCTTATATATTTTGTTTTCTCTACGTTTGGTTGTACACATATCACAAGTTTCTACTAAGACATCAGTGTTACTTTGTAGTACGTCTATATAATCTCCCATTAAATATATATAATCCACATAAACGTATAGTTGCTTCAAGTTATTCAATGTTAGTCTATTTTTGTCCTCTTTTATTTTTAGATTAGCAAAATTAAGAGTATTGGTGACAAGGTATCACATTGTTTCAATTTATTGCGAATCTCAAAATTATTTGGCATAATTTTACCCATAAGTATTCTGCTTATGGGAGAGCCGATGTCATGAAGTAATTTCCACTAACATGCCAGTACGTAGCCACCGTCCTATCTTCATGTAGGTAAACCCAGGCTCGTAAACATGGCTGCTTCTTACCTACTGACCGTCCAGCTGTCGTGGTTGTAGGTTCCATCCTACCTGGCAGGACGGTCCGTACATCTTGTCCGCGAGTTACCTCTAGAATGTATAGCTGTACCAGACGGAAAGAATGGATGATGCACCTGTATCGTAAGGTCATTGTATGGTACTTCCTCCTGCTTCTCCATATGGTTAATATTAAAATTAATAACTTAATTCTAGAGCAAAATACCCCGAGAAGCAAATTACAGATATTCGAAATATAATTGTTTTCTTCTTTCATAAATCAAACGTTAAATCCGATTAATTTTGGTTTCTGCATCGATAACCTAACTTCTCAACTTATATAACATGATACAATAATATGATTGAGGGCATTTTTCTTTTACTTATGTTCAGTAACATAAATTCATTCAGAAATTTTTAATTTTCACATACTAATAATATTAATCTTGTTGCCTTTCATGCTTACCTTGAAATAGACCTTTCATACATAATAATTATAGTTTTAGCTTCTGGCCATGAATAAAACTTTGCTGCCATTTCGAGAAATACTTGTAATACAACGCAACAACTTGCAAGACATTCCACATTCTGCAACACAACCAACACCGACCTGAAAATCATGTGTTTCCAGCGTTATAGTGTTACTGCAGGCGGCTCCTGCTATTACGTAGGAAATTGCCGTCTGTTATGTATATACTGACTTCTCCTTCTTTCATTCTTGGCAGGAGGTTCCATCCTGCTTGCCTGTGTTTCTATATGGCGTCACTTTATTCATTTTACCAGTCGTCAGGATATTCCGTCCGGCCAAAAATTGTGGCATGGAGGAACAACAGGAAGACGTAGGGAACATACAGAATAAAAGTTTTTCCACTTGTAATGCAGGCACCACTACTCGCCAATTTCATGGAACGTGTGTTTCTTACGTATTACGTGTGTTCCGTACGTATTTACGTACAGAACCTACGTAATACTGCAAATTTTACATTTACATTACTGGCAATGTAAGCGTTTTTCTCAGTGAAGAATATTGTCGAAATAGCTTTTCCAAACATCGAGAATTGAATCGTATATTTTTAAAAGACCATCAGTCCGGGAGCAGAAGTGTTTAGGGAATTTGGAAAATATGTTATAAGATGGAAAATAAAAAGCGAGTTAGATTCTACGGAAGTTAGCAGGTTGGATGGTTCAAAATAATTCTGAGTCTTTAGATTATATCGCTATTACAATATGGGAATATATTATTGGTCAGTAAAAGTTGGGGACTAATGCCCTTTTAATGGTATGTTCTACAATCGACCGCTAAAGTTCTACTCAGCGCTAAGTTGAGGCCAACTCTTATTTTGCTTACTCTCATTGGCCAAAATCAGACTTGGTTCCAACTTAGCGCTGACTAGAGGTTTAGCGGCCGATTGCAGAACTAACCCTAAAAGAATGCCCTTTCATTTGTCGTTCATTCATGTTGCTAAACTAGCATAGTGTTGGTGCTCACATTATCAATTATATTCTTCTAAAGTTTACAACACTAATTTACCAATGAAACAAAAGACATCATCTGACAGTAAGTTTAGTAGGTTTTCGTTAATCTCAGGCCACTTTTAAACCTCATTATAGTATTCTCACTCGTCGGTCACAAATACTATTTTCCAAATCTTTAATTGCATTTGATGGAAAGCTTTCCTGATGACTAAGAAAACCTCATCTCGGGTATAAGCTCTTGGCTGACACTTTTTTAAAATATGATGAAGTTTTCAGCTCAGTACAAAACTTAGAGCTATTGGTTTATTCATTTAATTTTAATATCAATACGTACAGCGCTATATATATATATATATATATATATATATATAGACCACAGACACTCACAAGGGGAAGGTCACACGTAAAACAATGAACTAGGAATGTATGTATGTTGGTTCATATACTGTGTTCTTTTACCTATGTATATTGCAATATATATTTGTTTCTTCTTTGAAACTCGTCCTACAGGGTGTTCATAGAGCAACCTCGGTTTAACGTTTTTTTCTCACCTTGTGATCGAGCAATCTCTGTGATTTCTTATGAATATCTGGGCTATAAGTTACCGAGATTATGTCTGCGTAGCGCTAGTGTTGCAAAATTCCCTCTATTTGAAAAAAAAATGTTTTTCGCCAATTTTAATTTTCTTCTTCTTATTCTATGCATTGGGTGAGATGGGTCTCACGCGATCGGTGTTCAATAAGCTGTCCAACGAGGTATTATTTGTGATTCTGAGATAATTAGTTGGGGGGACAAGGGCGACGCGCGTGAAGATCTGCGATTTCCTTGAAATTCCTTGCCGGGGTCTAAAGATTAATACTATTAATGACATTATTTCTAAATCGGAGGGTGCAGGACCAAAACTAAGCTCAGATTCGTCTTCAGCAGCTCGAAAACAACAAGAGACACCTTGTTTCATGGAGAAAAAATGTTTCATAGTTGAATTTTGCCGACCAATAATGCAATGTCTTCTTTATTTTCCCTTGCGTTGCCTAAGATTTCAAATCTATTTGAGATTTCGAGTTGGTAATCTGCCTTAACGCTCGGATGATCTAGTAGTTATATTTCGAATTTCCGTTGTTTTGAAAGAATTTCCATTGCTTTCCCTATTCGCAATGCACAAATTTCTTGTCACTTTTGCTATCATCAATGGTTGGTAACACCTTCTGCACCCCTGTAAGCCTTAACGTGTATTATGTAATTATGTCTTCGTCTATCTATTAACACGTGATCGAACTTGTTTTGAGTTTTGCCCTCTTCAGATATTCATGTGAATTTGTGTTCAGTGTATGTGGTCTTTACTATCAGATTTTTCGAAATGGCAAAGGTTGTCAGACTTACGTCATTGTTGTTGCTATCTCCACGAAGATTTGATTTGCCTATAGTAGGTCTAGAACTTTTTTTTCTCTACCTTTGCGTTGAATTCCCTCAACACAATTTTTGTAATCGAACAACCTATCTACCTCATCGTAAAATGCATCTTTGTCGTTATCAACAGCTTCCTCCGTCGGAACAACATGTTTTGTGAACTACGTAGATGGTCCATTAAATTAATTAATGGTGCATAGAAATATTATATGCATGAAATTTAGAGTAATACGTACATCGAATTTGGCGAATTCTGGACATATATTCATAACAAAAGAGTAATAATAATTATTCGTCAACTGATATGAAATATAAATATAATATAAGAAATAATCTGATATTGCGGATGGATTTAAAATGAATTTAGTAACATATATAGCAAAAGACATGAGATCAGTTTTAAGATGCAATCAACGAATTTCGAATTTGTTATCATTTAGATCTGAAATGGAAATGACGGGGTTAAAATCCAAACTAGTAATCCTGATGGAATCCCAGTATTATGTATTTAGAAAGCGTGTGGGTGAACTTGAGCAAAACCTTTGTTATTTATTATCTGATTTGTTCACCTTTTGATGCGGTGTGAGTGAAATGCATTGGCAACACTAACAGTCTTCCTACTACTATTATTACTACAGCAACTACTACTACTACAGCAGAAGCAACAACTACTACTACAAGTAAAACTATAACTACTATTTATTTTACAGCTACTATTACTAATACTACTATTTGTAGTAGTACTTACCCATATCTTACTACACTTTTTAAAAATCTTAATCATTAAATTATTAAAACATCAGATTTAATCTACTTTAAAATATTAAACCTACGTATTTCTGGTTGACAAAAATCCAGATTTGAATTAAAAGATCTAAATTATTTATTATTATTTTAACAAGAAAACAATTTATTGATTTCATTGTTATCAACAATGGAACTATAGCACATATTAAATGTTTTGCGGTACAGTCACTTCCGGTGACTTACAAGTGTAAAATATCTCTAGCTCCTGCTCCTGGACCCAGGGAACATACGTGTAAACTTGGTGGAAATCATTTAACGCATGTTGGTTTTATATCGTGTTCAAGCACGTCGAATTTCGGATTTATGTATATATTGATTTTTATCTTAGTGACAGAAACATCTATATTCCCTGAGATCTAAGGAAGATAAGTAGAGTCTGCTTGTTTTAAAAAGTCTGGTTGCAAATCAAACTTAGAAAATTACAAACCAATATTTATTTACCTGCCATTGCTAAACTACCACCCACCTGTAATTGGTTCAGTTTTATTCTAAAAATATTAAATCATTCATTCCATCATATCACCAAGGGTTCTGTAAGAATAGTTCAACCAAAACTAATTGTCAATAGTTACTTAATTTATTGTTGAATGTTTAGATGCATATCATACTGTTGATGCCATATATTTATGATTTTCAAAGGCATTTGACAAAGAAAACCATAGTGTTTTGCTTAGAAAGTAAATACTTATGGTTTTTATACAAGATTGTTAGAATTAATGATATCATACTTATCAGAAAGGAAACAGTACGTTTCATATCATATGTAGAATTCTAACTATTATGTGACCTGATGGGAAGTACCCCAAGGCTCACACTTAGGTCCATTATTATTCCAATTATTTACTAATAATTTATCTTTGGTGGATATAAAGCATTTCAAATACTTATTATTTGCAGATGACGTAAATTATTTGTCGAAGTACTTGATGAGTCAAGTTGGTACAAACTTCAAGAAGATCTCAACAATTGTTATATTTGGACTATAAGAAATAAGTTGTATCTCAACGTCAAGAAATGTAATTATCTCTTTTATTAGAAACCGTAACACATTAGAATTTGCATATACAATTAGTAACAGAAAATAAATAGGATTTATCAATTAAGATATTTAGGTGTAATTTTGAGTAAAAAAAAAATGACATTGACAATCACATTGAGGAACTAACAAATGAAAGCTACAAAATATTGGAGTTTGTCTTTCGCACTATACAGTAAAAGATTTCAAGTACATGATGGTGCCTATTACACGTCACAATAGCATTGTTAGAAGTATAATAGAATATACATCTTTGATCTAGCCTTCTTCACATAAAAAGTTAATTAATAAAAGTTCGAAACAAATTTTTTAGGTTCATTTACTACAAAAATTATAAAACTTCTTCATAAGGAAGGGGATCACTTGTAAATGTTTACTTGAAGAATTTCACTACGATTCGTTATACAAAAGAAGCTGAACATGTGTTTACTTACAAATTGTTAAATTGTACTATTGACCGCAGAGAATTGTCAGAGAAAAATACATTTCATTGTCGGTAGATTATCAATATGTAGATTACCATTCTACGTACAATATTCAAATATATCGATACATATTTACTTCCTCTTTACCAGAATTTGTAAGAAAAATAATAATATTTGAGAAAAGAACAGTGATGTTGATTTTGCCTTGAAATTTACATAATTTGCAACTATAATAATCTTGTCCTATTAGTTTATCCTTTTTATTCAATTCGCTTACTATGCCATTTTAAAAGAAGGTGAATCTATTATTAAAAATAAATTCAGATTGGTTTTGAAATCAGTATTAAATCTTTGAATAATTTGTATACGCTTAAATATCTCCTCTCATCACAGTTCTTTTTATATTACAGTATATATTTAATTTTAATTCATAATTCTTTTTCCTTTTCTTTTCAAAAACTGGTTACTTTTTCGAACTTCGTCTCACAATGTTCATTTTTTTTAAACTAATTATTTTATCTTTTTGTATTTTACATTATTTTCTTTAGTTCACGATGATTCGTGATGTCCTAAAAAATTTCAACGTTAATTTACCTCATTTCACGACGCCATACAATGATGAAAATTTGCACAGCAACGTAAGTAGGGCGACAATAAAATAATCTATTGTTACTTTCATATTCTATATGTTTATATATTTTAAAAGCATATTTTAATTATTTTTTAAAATATTACTTATAAATACTAACCTGCAAAGCTCTGGCGTTTGACTGGTTACAGAATACTTTAGGATTTGGGTAAAAAAATAATTAAAAAACTTTTTAAAGACATACTTTTCTTAAACAATTCGCACTAAAAAGTAAAACAAAAATTGTTGTTTATGCATGACTAAAAAGAAAAGCATGAGGCGCTCTCTCATATACAGTCACTTTATAAATTCAATTAGCTCGCGCCATTCTTTTTATTTTAGTCATGCGTAAACAAAATTATTATTTACATTTTAGTACGAATTGTTTAAGAAAAGTATGTCTTTAAAAAGTTTTAAATTATTTTTTATCATATGTTCTATAAAAATGTTTATCAATGTAACATTGTAAAACCTGTAATAACTGAAGTTTGTTCTTTGTCATGGGTGAATGATAAATAAATAAAACTAATAAGAGCCATACATATTCCAACTTTTAAGCTTAAAAAAACACATAATGTTTATTGGACATAGTTAAGGCATAGAGGTAATTTCTACTTTTAAGGAAGAAGAGAAATATATGACTAATGTTTCTCAGACCAAGACTTCAAGAAAAAAATATAATAAATTTACCCATACAGTAAGAAAATAGATAAAACTGTGAAAATGACCCAAACAATGTGTAAAAGGTAAACTGTTATGTCTTTCAACAGTCAAACTATGAAAAATGCGAGAAGTAATACCAGTCTTATAGAAAGGGAAGCTAGGAATAACAATATAATTTTGCAACTAAGGAAAGTACACTTAAAGCGGAACTACAACATAAAAATTAGGCTACACTAAAGTAATTTTATGAGTGAAATCTCAAATAAACTTACTTTTCTTTTAAAAAAAGAGCAAGAATGAAGAGTGAAATATGTGAAGAACAAAATAAAAGTCGAGGGAATGATAAAAGAAAGGCATAATGATAATGAGAATAAAATTGGTAAGTAAGTTGCAGCAAGAAAAAGGAAATCTAATAAACAAAGACATCAAAATTATTCCCACATGTGACCCAGCCACATGCAATACACACAAATAAACAAGTTCTCACAGTTAATAGTTTTATATACATTTCTAACACATAAAACATAAAAAATTGACTTCTCTTTAAAGTCAGTTATTGTCGTACATATTACGGATAGAAAAAAGGAAAAACAGATCCTTTATACAACTAAAGTCATTTGAATAATGTACAAATTTTGAAATACTATTAATTCATATAACTTAAAAAATAAAAAAAAAATAATAAAAAAAATGACAGCAAAATTACATCAATTTTATTGTACTTGTATACAAGTATCGATCAGAATATTAGAATTATTATTAAGTTGAAGGTAATAGCTTAAACTAAGGGATACAATTTGCAAGACAATTTCCCCATAAAGGTACTAAATACAAAAGTGCAAAGAATAATACAGACCGCTGGTAATAAATTATGGAAGAAATTTGATATAGTTTTTCTTGAAAGTTTTTTCATAGCCATTTTCTTTGCTCTTATAAAAAGTACAGGAAATGGATCTTGTATAAAGATTTTCCCTGTGTGACTTTACATTTATTTTCACTTTATTTTTCCTAGTCACGTTCTTTTTTTTTACTTCTTTTAATGTTCAAGGATAGTCATAAACCTTGAACCTTTTTCTCACGGAATGTAACCAATTGCTCATCACTGGTTCTAGTCTGGTACAGTACAGCAGGGAATATTGCTTAATGTATTCTGCCAGGTGTATGCATAAGTTTTTGCCGGTTTTTGTGGTAAAGAAAACACGAAATTTTCAAGGGAAATTAATTTTGTTTTATTCAAAATATTGGCCATCGGTTTCTACACATTTCGCCCATCTTTCAGGTAATTGATGCGTACCATACCAGAAAAACTGCTTGTCTTTTGCGGCAAACCATTCGTCGAGCCATTTTCCAAAGTCTTCGAAATTGCTGAGTGCTGCTCTGCGAGCGCGTGCCCCATTGATGCGAAGAGGTGGAGCCAGGTCTGGGGAGTACGGCGGGTGCGGAAGGATGTCCCATCCAAGCGAATTCAAGGTGTCTTTCACTGGTTTTGCTGTGTGAGACGGTGCATTGTCGTGTAACACAATCACTTTGCCATGTCTTCGGGCCCATTCCGGTCGTCTTTCGATCAATGCGTGATTTAAATTAATTATTTGTTGGCGATAGCGTTGTGCATTAACGGTTTCGCCGGGCTTCAAGAGTTCATAATACACAATACCGCTCTGGTCCTACCAGACACAAAGCATGGTCTTCTTGCCGAAGCGATTTGGTCTTGGTGTTGAAAGACCGGCTTCGCCAGGTGAAAGTCACGATTTTTTCCGCTTCGGGTTTTCAAAATAAATCAATTTCTCGTCACCCGTCACAATTCGATACAAAAAGGATTTTCTTTCGTGGCGTTGAAACAGCATTTCACAAGTGACTTTGCGATTTTCCTTTTGACGTTCATTCAAATCGTGTGGGACCCATTTACCCAGTTTATTGATCTTCCCCATTGCTCGTAAACGTCAGCTGATTGTTTCTTGTGACACATTTAATGCTTTTGCCAATTGCTGTTGAGTTTGAGTTGGGTCATCCTCCAATAACATCTTCAATTGCTCGTTTTCGCACTTTTGTGGTCTACCAGAGCGCGCACTGTCTTTCACATTGAAATCACCACTTTTAAATTGTCGAAACCATGTCTCACATGTTCTAATCGATGGAGCGTGTTCACCATATATTTCTATCAGCACACGATGACTTTCAACAGCCTTTTTCTTTTGATTAAATAAGAAAAGCAATGCGTGCCGCAAATGTTCGTTTTCAGGCACAAACTTCGACATGATCACTGAACGATAAAACAAAGACGCTAGTGTTTGGCGGACTCAACTTGTGTGTGTTTGTAGTTTAATGTCAGATGAACAAAATGACGTGTGTCAAATGAATACGCTGCGTACTTTTCGCTGGCGCCATCTCTTAGGTAAACCGGAAACTACTTATGCATACACCTGGTATGACAAGAGTAAAATTTATGTGAAGTAAAGCTATATGAACTAACGAAATATTTTGATCTAGAATCCTACAAGAAATAATAATAATACTGTAATTTAATATTTGTTAATGTGCTTTGCACAACTACAAGCCTATAAAGTACGTAGTCGTACAATTAGTTGAAAAATTAGTCAAAGCAGAGTACATACTTATTTAAGAGCAATAAAACTAGTTTTAATACAATAGTTGCAAGGTATTTGGTCACCTTATCAGCTAAAATGCCAAATTGCTGTCGTTCTTGTACAAAGGTATAATTCAATTTCATGCTATATAAGGACAAAGGTTTATATTTCAAAATAAAATGTCACCGGAAATCGTTAACTACGTGTATCGTCGTAGGGAAAGTCAATACAATGTATGTGCATTTTGTTACGACTGTGAACTTAGCATTGCGTTTTACAGCACCGAATTCAAAATGTAGTAGGCTCGTCCCCAGCGCCTTTTGAAGAATTCTGAGCATCTGTGTTGAAAACTATCCTTACTTAGTTATTATTATTATTATTAGTAGTAGTAGTAGTAGTATTACTAGTACTACCACTACTACTAGTATTAGTATAAGTTGTAGTAATAATAGTGGGGCTCCATAGTCTAGTGGTTAGAGCGTTGGACTCAACTCCGTGTGGTCCCGGGTTCAATTCACGACTGGAGTCACGTGAATAAAGACGTGACGGCCACTCGGTCTAGAAAGCCCCTAATACGCCTGTTCGTGGCTAGGTGGAGCGCAGAGCTGACCACACTGCCGTCACTCAGGTGGACGCAGTTTCACCAAGCGCGAACAGATGGCGTTGGGGAAGGCTCAGGAGCTATCGGTCTGTAACGCCGGTGGTTATTTTGTTATCAGTAGTAGTAATAATAGTACTAGTATACTAATAATGAATACTATGGCATTGACATTATTATTATTACTATAATAATAATAATAATAAGTGGCTTGTGACATTTCGAGACCTCTCATATGAAATTTGAATATATTCGATGTTAAACTTTCTCCCCACAGTTAATTTTTTCAAACTAAATGATTTCTGCATAAGAAAATAGGCGAAATGGTTTGCGTTACGAGTATGAATTTTTCATTGTACAAAGTAGCTTGTGATATTTTGAGAGTTCCAATATTTTTAATTCTACTATTACTTTCATTAGTACTACTACTGCTACTCATAATAATTATAATAATATCGTTGTCTTCAATAATAATAATAATAATAATAATAATAATAATAATAATAATAATAATAATAATAATAATAATAATGTCATAGGATTCATTATTAGTACTACTACTACTACAACAACTACTACTACTACTACTACTACTACTACTACTGCTACTACTACTACTACTACTAATAATAATAATAACTGATAATAGCTATTAACAAAAGATAGTTTGGAACAGTGATGCTTAGTGTTTTACAGAAGGCCCTGAGGACGAGCCTGCTACATTTTGAATTCGTTGCTGAAAACAATGCTAAGTCTACGGTCGTCAAAAGAAATGCACATACGTGGTATTGACTTTCCCTACGACGAAATACTGGTAATATATATAAGAGTTCAACACTAAATTAATCTAATAGATCTCCGTTTACAGTTAATTTTGACAGGTACATGAAGTCTAAGCGTTAAAGTTTACCATTAAACGTTTGAGACATATATAATTTTTATTGGTTGTAGTTATAAAATTGAATGTCCCTGTTTTGTGTTATGGTATAACATAGTTTAGTATTTCTGTAAAATACGCTATATTTCATTGGTCAATATTTTACTTAAGAATGTTTTAAAAACATTCTTGCTCCTATATTCCAATTCATAAGTATTTAAATAATCATACCAATAGTAAGGATCAAGTAAATAATACGAAAACTTCAACTTGAAACGTATGATGAAACACTTTTCCACTAAATCTGTTTTACAAGAGGATGTGTGTGTGAAAACTTTCTATGAGATGGATGCAGAGATTCTATTTTCGATCTAACTAGGATTTTGTAAAAGATTATAAATAGGTTCTAATTTGTGTAAATTCGTTCGATTGATTGATTAATATATCAAAAAGTTTTATGTCTTCTACTATGGCTTTGTTCATATGAATAACAAAACTTTAAAGTAAAGTCAAAACAGATACCAAGGTCTTTGACATAATTTACTAAGGTAATACAGTGGAACTTCGATTAACCGTCACCGTTAGGACCGGGATTGTGACGGTTAACTGAATAGACGGATAACAGACATTTCATTATAAATGCTATACTGTAAATAGCACAGCCAAACCATCGCCGGGGAAAACTTTTTTCTTTCTTCTTTAAAATCACTTTTTATTTAAAAATCTGTTTTTACTTAAAGCCTGTTAAGTAAAATAAATCATTTTTACGATGGCGGATAACAGAGAGTGACGGTTAATCGAGGTTCCACTGTAGTTCTATTATTCATCATATAACTACTTACATAGTATTATACTTTATTTGTATAATCTATAAATTTTTCGTATTTATTAGCATTTTGTTCGCCAAAAGACATTGCACAATACATTTTTAATCCTCTTGTAACAAATTGTTGTCTCTTGTACTGTTGACGTTTCTGAAAAGCTTTAGTTCATCAGCATGAAGCAGAATTTTAGAGCTTAAGCATTTATACTAATATCATTAATACTGTATTAAATAATAAAGGTCCCAAGCGAGAACCTTGTGGTAAATCATTAGTTACTGTATCTTCTTTAGAAATTATATTACATATTTTTAATCTTAAGCTTTATTAAGTAACTGAACCCTTTGACATAAAATGATGAAAGCTCAATATTCTTCAGCTTACCAATTGCAATATTATTACTTAAAAATGAAACGAGCAAGACATTATTATATCTGGTATTACATTGTTTGAGTTATTTACGGTAAACTCGATACTCTCGAGTGGTAATTTGTAGCTATTTAATAACGCTAGGATGCGTGACTGGTACTACTGTCGATGTATCAACTCGATCACTTTAGTTTTCGTCCGAGTATGAGGCAGCAGATGAGCTATAGTTCCTGTTTCCCTTTGTTTATGCATCTCACGACATGCTTCTGCCAATTAAAATATTCATTGCTGCAAATTTAATATGTTCGGTATTTTTTTAAAAAGAAAAGTCCTCCTGTTTTTGAAGTTTTGTTCTGTTTTTGACAATTTCCTGTTTATAACCCTAAATAGATATGTATCACCACCCATTATTCATCTATTTGCTCTGTATCCAATTGGTAAATAATAAGCCTAACTAAACAAAAATGATCTGCACAACTTTTCTGGAACCAGCTTTGATGCCATTGTCATATTTTATTTTAGAGAAATGCATAGTCACATTAATAGCAAATTGTATTCTCATATACAAGAGCTCGCAAATAGAATGCACGAGTATAACTTTGACAAATGTATCCTCAACGTCACTGAAATTTGTTTTTGGCAAAACTGGGATCCGTGGTTGATGAAGGAGTTGAAGGGTTTAATGAACATAAAGTACTGATTTTTTTTTTTAGAAAAAAGGAAGGTAATATGTACTGGTATTTTAAATTTGCACGATAGAGTAAAGAGGTGAAACATAAATATAAAATTGTTAGAAATCAATAAATAAAGCAATTACAGCTAGCAGTTACCGAGCGACCGCATCTCCGTTGATATAGTGTTGGATTCTCATTCGAAAGGTCACAGGTTCGAAACCAGCGGTCGACCATCCTGACAAAATTTTCCAGAGTAGTTTATCCTTAGTCACAACAGGTAAATGCCGTAATGGTAACTTCAACTTATGCCCTAGCCGACCCTGAGCCATATATACATAAAGGCCATAAATAAACTCAATTCAATTAGAGAGCAATTCACAAAGCAACGGCATCTTTTTCACAAGATGAAAGCAGAAAATAATATTAGAGGTATCAACTACTAGGAAACCTTGATCAGCGATACCTCATAAATTGTTGAAGTTTTTAAGAGTACTTCTGGTCTAGTTTTAATAAATCAAAAGCGAATAGAAGAAATCTGGATGATGCGAGTTCTCTTATTATACGTATTCCAACTATAATGGTTAATGATATAACAACTCTAAAAAAATGAAGGCGCACACCTCAATGGATATTCAGTTGTTCGAAACCATTATCTACCATCACCTACAAATTCAATTTAAACCCTAAACTAAATTAGGATCAAAACGTAAAATCTGCCGAAACATACCTATTCCAATTAATGAACACAATACAAGAGCTTACGAGCAACAAATACCAATGAGATGTACTTCATGAACTTGATCTTGCTAAAGTGTTTGATAGTGATCAATTTAAGTCTCAGTAAAAATCCAAATTTATACACCAAGCGTATTGGTATCATCAATAAATAGTATTATATATTTTTTACTCAATAAATCAATGACAATATTATTAGAATGTGTTTAGTTTAGTAATCGGGCGGGAAAGAATGAAGAACTAATGATATATTTGTTTATCCATGTAAATTAAAATATCGTACTATTATATCTATGTTACAAACAATCTCCTACTTGCCACTACCTATGAATCAATCTTTGCCAAAAATATCATAGGTGTTCTTAAGATGTATAAAGTATATACTATCTTCCTTACATCACATTTCCGTAAGAACTAGAGTTCAAAGTTATTATAATTTATTTCTTGTACTAATTGATTTAAATTTGAAGTTCATAATATTCACATTTTGGTAGCTCTGTTTCTTCCCATGATATATTATTCTCCTATCGACATCAATATATATTTTTAAACATTTTCACCTTTTTATATTTCTAAAACTTTAACATCGAGCAATTTATTATAAAATTCGAGTAGTTGAGTGAAAGAGAGCTAAGCCACAAAGCAGGGTTGATTGATTTAAATCAAAGTAATTTAAATCATGATTGAAATCGCGATTTAA
>JAGDQP010008157.1:29240-40062 GCA_022664845.1 Lepisma saccharinum
CTTTTGAGTTACCCCCCTGCGAGGTCAGTCCAGAGCCGAAATCCACACCTGCACACTTTAGCTTCCCCAGAAACTATGCTCTGACCCTAGCAGTAGTTCAAACTCACTTACAAATATGAGTAGCTTACAATTCGTGCCTTGTTTTTCATATCTGTCAATGGACTAGACACTAGAATTTCATTCTTTCCTGCTGAGAGATAAGCTCAAGAATGGATTAAATCTGAACGCCACTCAGCAACAGACCCAAGAGGCCATGTGACCGAAATCCAGAAAGAGGCTATAAAAATATTCCAATATGGTTATTATGATTTTTAGCAAACTAAATTTCTCGTAAGACGAGTAATTTTTATAGTTACGCGTTTTCTTTTTAGTTGTAACTGGTAAGTTTTTTCCATTGCATATTGTTCCATAAGATTTTTTTATTTTAATTTCGATGACCACTCTGCAGGACATAAATTTGTGCAGGAGCATTTTTTCTTATCTACTCGTGTAAAATTTGCCTTTCGTTATATACAGGCAAAATAACACCGACAAAACATTTTCCCGGGATTCCTAATATATATATAAAAAAAAGATGTTTCACTTCAGCCATATAGACTTCCGAAAGCGTGACAAAATGTGTTTTAGAGCTTGATATTTCGAATACGACGAAGAGAAGAATTGAGGCGTCATGGTACTCTCAAATACTTCAAACCTAGGGTTGCTATATTTCAAGAGAGAAAATCCGGAACGCTACCAATTTACAAAAATCTTTGAAATATGCAAAATAAAAAGGGTTAAACACTTTATTTAATATCTTTGTGTTAAAAACCGTCAATTTTATATCCAACACTCTGCATCTAAATAATCGCAATGAAAATGATACTACTTCTAAAATTGTTAAAATATTCCCTGGTCGAAGTACGTTGTTGTGTAAAAGGAAGAATTTTTTTTAAAAAAAATCTGCAATCAATAATACAAAAAAAAAAAAAAACATTTTCCCAACTCATAAGTTTTTATTTTATTTAAATTTTTAAAAAATTCTCATTATTGCCTTGCCCATTTTACTAAACAAAGTTTACTTTTTTGGGGGGGGCATGGTTATGGTCAGCGGAAAATTACCAAGAAATTCAATTGATGGTTCAAATATCTCCGAAACAGGAGGCAGATAAAAACAAAGGGTAATAGCGCAATACGCATTGAGAAACAAAACGCTTTTCCCCAGCCAAATGAATTAGACGTTTCTTTAATATTAAGGTGACTTGAATCGTGAACTTGAATTAAATCATTGCTCCATGTAGCCGAGAATTTTAAAAACTTTGAGATGCCAAACTCATTAACTGAAGTGAATATAGTTGTGTAAAAAGAAAGGAAACGATATTTCCCCCTTTCTCTATTCTTCGATGCAAATCGGGACATTTATACGTTCCGAGAAATATTTTAGGGATACTAGGAAGCAGATTTCGATTCTGGTACGGTTCCTGATTTTCCTGGACGAGTAGCAATCCTAATCAAACCTTTTCTATTAAAAAAAAAATAATGTATTTCAAAACTGTGCAATGGGTGGACAAGGGATTTTTCTAAGGAAGTAGGCAGAGACGGTTCTAGGCGCGGGGGAAGGGGGGAGAACTCCCAGTTCTTTTTAAGTGAAGATAAATTAATATCCTCAATTGTCTTGAAATATTTAGTATAATTAATATTTGTTGTGTGTGTTTTTTTAATCATCTCATTTAGGTCTAAATTGGTGTTGAATTATACAATATATCCAGTTTGGTATTTATAGATTGTTAAGTGTGTGTGTGTAGGGAGGGACTCTTAATGCCGTTTTATGTAGTGTAAAATCCAATCAAGTCATTTTATCCAGTGTAAATTTGGCAGTTAACTATAAGTTTCCCTCTGTAAACTCCATAAATTCCATGCACTGATGGAAAATATTAAAATGTTCACTTTTTGCTTCAACTAATTATTGTTTTCTTACACTGAAAAATGTTTTAAACGTACATATTTCCTTCATAAATATACCTAAGGAGAATTAATATGCATTTTTTTTTAAAAAAAATGACTGACATGACTAATGTGTATCACACCCACCCACACAAACGAACATTTGTTGGATCATTGTCTGAGAAGAGCTTGTACTGAAAAACGATGATTATGGACGAATGGTGTAAAGGCAAAAGAGGAAAGATAGAGAATGTAGATTATGGACAGCAGGACAGCATCAAAATAGAAACACTTTATCATATATATATATGCAACGTTGAGCTGCCCCCCAGTTTTTTCCTCTAGAACCGCCACTGGAAGTAGGAGATCACACCGGAGTCCCGTTTTGACCGTCTGCTTGTCGACGAGTAGGAACTACTAGGTCTGGTGGTTGAGGTATCGTTGGAAAGGTCTTGAGACAAGTTCAATCCCGTATTATTCATCAAAATCGCAGGGGCGAGTTTCGAGTTCCGTGGCCCATATTTTAACTCAATAATTAGGTGTATGAAGGTTTCTTCTAAAGTGTAATGGAAAGGACTTGGCAAGACTAATACAAAGCCGTATTATTCATCCAGATCACAGGGCAGGACTCGAAATACCGGGAGAGGGAAATATTCAACTCAGGAACTGTTAGACCTAGGAAAATAGGTGAGGTGTCGTTGTAAAAATCTCGGAACAATTTTTCCAATGGAAAATTAATAATCCAAGGATGCTCGCAGCTGAAGCGGTAGCTCATATGCACAGTCCCCCGACTGGAATCCGCCTCACTTGTTTTTAGAAATGCTTTTGATAATGAGCTCAAAAGAAGTTGGAAGCAAACAAAATCCCAAATTCTAATACTGAACCTAGAAATTTCTTAGACTCCATAGAAGTAATTAAATACATTTACTTATATACTTACTTGGGGCTGCAACTTTAGACAGTGTGTGTCAACTTCCTTTTTTATTTAATATCAACAGCTGCTGTAGAAATGTCCCAGAAATTATAGATAAAATGCAACACAAGATTCAAAAGCACTATCACCAAAGCAAAACAAACTTCACTATACGCATTGCACACAAGATTTCTCACTCACAACTAGTAATGAACGAAACTAACACTATGGTGTCTGTAATTTAGTCGCTATCACGATCTCTCTTCATTATAGTATTAAAAATATACTACTAAAGTATCCGATTTGTAGAATCAATGACAATGTTTATTGTTTGTTTATCCGTTTCCCCGATCCTGAGGCCACTCAGCCTATAGCATCTCGAGAATAGAAACAGCGCAAAATATTCACAGTTATTGTCGGAAACGAGCAACAAAGAGGGTTTTATGGGACTTGTATTTGGCGACACCCTTGGCGCTTCGCTCTTGTGAACAAATATTTAAAACCAATAAATGTTTTTCAATGAACTTATGAATGGTGGAATCTGAAAGGAATAGGATGGGGGATATGCCTTATTTTCCATTTGCAACTAATCCTGCCCTAAACTGCCTTTGGCAATGGGTGAAGCACTGTTTTATGACACCGACCTGGGTTGTGTGTGTGTGTTTTTAAACAGTTTCGTTTGTTCATACAATTTTGTTCCTTTCCACTCCAATCTAGAGAAAGGTCATCAACAACCCACAACCCTCGTGATCATAAAGTACACCAAAGTTGTGAGAAATCAGCGTTTTGTCCTCTTTCTCTCTCTCTCTCACCGATCAATCTCCTTTTCCCGGCAGGATGTAGCAGCCACGATTGACAACGTGTTGTATTAACATCTTCCAAGGAGAGGCCGGAGGAGGGCAAAGGAACCCAAGTGAACGTCGGAACCTTCAAATTGTCCTTTGCTTTCAGTTTATGATATTAACAATAAAGGTGGAGAAAGTGAAGAGAGTTTACAGAGGGCTCTTTGTTTTTTAACGGGGATGTTACCTTGGCCATGAGTTTTGTGTGTCGAAATGACTAATACGCTACAAGTAGTAGCAAATGTGATCATCTTTATTGGGTAACATTACGCTTCCAAGACAAAAGGGCCGGCGGGAGGGGGAACACCTGGGAATTTCCGTTTTCCCGGCCGGGCCAATCCGCCCCTAGTTTCAAATTTTCTGGAGTCTTCAAAAGTACCTTCCTAGCCATACAACCATTTCACGGAGAGGAGAGGTTTTTCTGAAAGAAACCCTGAGCAAACACAAAGCTGGCTGACATGACAATGCTTCTGAGAGTTATTTGCATTCAGTTCATTCATGATTTAAATTTTAGTCTGCCCGATTCTGTAAAGTATTTTTTGTTTATCCACAGAGCCCAAACTGAAAGTATAACGGACTACAGCAGGATTTAGCCTGGCCCGGCCAGGCCTTTGATATCATTTAGCCTGGCCCGGCCAGGCCGGGCCAGGCCCGAAATCCACCCCTGCTTCTAATGATCTAACAGAAACTCCTTGAAGTGACTATATTTTATAAAGTACTTACCACCATCTATTTGATCTGTTGCTCCCTTGTATATAACTTGCAATGCACATATAGATTACTATATGTACCTAGGCATATCGAGCGTAAGCTACTTTTTTTGTTTACTCTGACAATTAGGGAAGAAAGCAAATAAATTATAGTAAGATTCTAGTCTGTACATACGTAATATGATTTGTTGCAAAGCGAGGTTTACTTTCGTCGAGTTTTCTAGAATTGAGTTATCTTCAGAGCCCTGTAGTAATTACATATGTCCATAAATACTAAATACCATATATAATTGTCCGTCTAACAGTACAAGAATAGAAGTGTCAGTTATCAGGATGATTATAAAACAGCTTTAACTTTACGCTTTCACTTTGTGGTTTATCAAAAACCTTTCCTGTGACAAAGTACTTCTGATAGAGGAAATTAATATATTTTTTTACAGTTATTTCGACAAGATTAATAATGGTGCTTGAACTTTCACCCACGTGTTCTTTAATAAATATGAAATATATTTAAAAAGAAGTTAATTTTGAGTCAAATGGTAACCACCATATCGTCATGGAAACCATAGAGTGGACTGAGAGAAGATGCCGCCACACTTTTTTGTTCTAGGACACATTTGTGGAGTAATTAAAGGAAACAAAACAACGAAATTTTGCACAAATATATAATGAACATTCACGCTTTTACTGACAAAAGTACATGAAGCTAAATGTATACACAGCGGATATATGGGCGTTTAATATTAAATCTCAAATGTGCATCTTACCCCGACATATTGTAAGATATCCATTCATTTGGGGAAAGTTACCTAACACGTTATACTTAAGATACATGACAATAATAATAATAATACTAAAATGTGAAACTTCGTGTCTATATTATCTAACTAAAATACATGAATAAATATAGGTATATTTCTACCACTTCAGAAAATATTTGTTACAGTGACAACCTTGCCGACATCATCTTAAAATAGCAGATTTCTCTCCCTTATGTGGTAATAAAACATAGACAATTTAATGTAGTAATGACTTTATGTTAAGTGTGAAATAAGAAAATAGTTTCTTAACGGATAGTATACATTCTATTGAACATGTGCCAGGCAGCCGAAGTTCAGTTAATAGAGCCTTGGATTCGCGTTCGGCGGCTATTCTGTTTGACTAAGGTTCCATGGTTATCCTTAGTTATACAAAGTTAAATGTTGGCATGGTGCCTTTGAAACTAGACTGTGGCCGACTTCTTTCCCACATTATCAACCTACACATATTCCAGCCTGAGCCACAATTGCTAAAGGCCATAAATGACATTCAAATTCTAGTGAATACGTACGCAGACTACCATGTACAAAAATCTTTGTATGGCTACATTCTATTTCAGAAGAATAGCTAAAAGAAATAAATATCTAACTAGAAAACAATGAAAACAGTCTTATTTGACGCAATACATTTAGGTAGTGGGCATGTATCCGGAGCTTCGGGGTAAGACGCCACTTTACCTGTTTTCCGCTACACATATGGCTTCGTTGTGGTACAGTCTAAGCAAGTACTTGGCAGTCAAAACTATCCTATTCAAGTACATTTTCTACCATGTCATGGATTTTAGCCTGATCCTAAACTGTTTCCTGACTAGATGAAATTATTTTTAAGCTAAAACAGAGATTTCTAGTTACATTGTCTCCACATGACAGATTATGCATGATTCACTACAGTTCCTTAGAGAGTACACTGACTAGTTCTTTCACACATACAATTTCTTCATCTATGGTCATATTTATGGAATTACACTACTGTAGGCATCTTCCCTCAATACCCTGTAACTTATTTTTTATTTTTATTATTGGATCTGTTCTATTTGTAACTTCTTGGAGAAATGGTGTGTACATTTACTCTCTATATCTGGTTAAGATAAAAATATTGATTTGAATCTGAAGACTAAAGTTAAATATGAAAAAAAAAATATATTAAAGGATTTTTTTTTAATTAAGGTTTCCAATTAATAAAGATTTGTCTTACTTCACGAAATTCAAACACTCCTGATCCTTAAATAGTTAATCACTCCTGATACCAACATATATTGAACATTCCAGCTGTTCAAGATTTTGCATAAATATCAGAATATTCCACAGAATAATCCATTTTCAAGTATGTGGAGATCATAATCGATTGTATGTTACCTTCGTGTTAAACGACATTCAAAGAGACGCCTGTAATTAGGAGCAAGAATCTTTGTAAGAGCTAAAGTAAATAAAATGAAATAAGAACACGTAAAGACAACGTTTGACATATTTTCATATCACAAACTCAATCTGTTTAAAAGAGGAAAAGAAGCTCAAAGTTGATAATGAAGTCAAAAAAATATTCGGAGCTTTTTAACCCACAATCTCCAAATTTTTCAAGGCGGCTCCATCTACAAAAACAATTTTAGCCTACTTACTTGATATCTTCTTCACAATACTGTTTCAAACAAAAACATTTGAATATCTGAGAAAAAAAATTACAGAAAATATAATCACAGAGAAAACAGGAGATAAAAACAAAATAGAAAGTTACTATCCAATTGAAGATAAAGAAAAAACGAATTTCATGAAAAGTGAAAGCCATTTAGTTTCGAAAAAAAAATATTTTTTTTTCAGAAAAAAATTCTGATAATAAGAAATATACAACTATTTCTCTGTCTATCATGTAGGTTTATCGGCATTTGTTTTACTGATGTTGATGTGGGTGTTAAAAGGATGTTAACAAATAAACATTCCTTCTTTAAAAAAATGAAGAGTAAAATCTCATTTCTGAAATTTTCTAAAATTATAATTTAACTAAAATATCTGGTGTAGTAAAAAGTAATCCATTATTTTTGCATGACATTGAAGGCTTTACTTACCATAGTTAGAATGATCCGATTTAGGTCACATATGCGCCGTTTTGTTCGATAACGTGTTGCCATTTGGAAGGTAATATCATGATGCCTCTCTCAAAGAAGCCCTTGTCCCTATTGGCAAAAAATTGAGACAGTCGATTTTCACAAGCCTCTCTTGAAGCGAATTTTTCACCAGCAAACGTGTTCGCCATGGACAGGAACAGATGGTAATCACTCGGTGCCAGGTCCGGACTATAAGGTGGATGCATAAGAACCTCCCAACCAAGCTCCCGGAGCTTCTGGCGAGTCACTATCGATGTGTGTGGCCTGGTGGAACACAATGCCTCTCCTATTGGCCAAAGCTGGGCGCTTCTGGGCGATTTCTGCCTTCAGACGGGCCAATTGTTGACAGTATAGTTCCGAGTTAAGGGTTTGGCCGTAGGGGAGCAGCTCATAGTAGATAATTCCCTGCCAATCCCACTAAACACACAGCAAAACCTTCCTGGCCGTCAATCCTGGCTTGGGCACCGTTTGCGCCGGCGCACCGCGCTTCGACCACGACCGTTTTCGCTTGACGTTGTCGTAAGTGATCCACTTTTCATCACCAGTCACCAACCGCTTCAGAAATGGGTCGCTTTTGTTGCGATTCAGCAGCGATTCGCAGATGGAAATTCGGTCCATGAGTTTTTTTTTGCGTTAACTCGTGTGGCACCCATACATCAAGCTTCTTTGTGTATCCAGCCTTATGCAAATGGTTCCACACGGTTTTTTGTGCAATGTTTAGCTCTTGGGCAATCGAAACAGTGCTTACATGACGGTCGGACGCTACAATGTCCATGATTTTATCAACATTTTCGACACTTGGCCTTCCAGTGCGTGGTACATCTTTGACGTCAAAATTACCGGAACGGAATCGACGAAACCAAAATTGCGCGTGATTGGCTGTTACAGTATGAGGACCATAAACACTATTCACATTTGCAGCTGCCTGGCTTGCGTTTTCGCCTTTATCGAAGAAAAACTGTAAAATATATCGTATTTTCTCTTTGCTAGTGTCCATTTTGACGCGCGCTCACACAACACTGAGTCAACTCATCACAACTATCTGAACAGTGTTTGTAGTACGCAATCTCATCGTTTGAACGCCATCTCGTTGAACCCGATCGGACTTATACAACGGGAGCTACAGATCACTGAAGCCATCTATTGGAAAAATAATGGATTACTTTTTACTACACCAGATATTTAAATGTATAAAAAGTTTATAAAATTTATTTATATTTCATATAAGAGTTTCTTTTGTATCTTTTTAATATACTTGTAGAGTATCCGGAGGTAAAACTCCACAGGGGGGTACGAAATTTTATCGCTAATATTCGGTACGTCATATTCCAGTTACGGAACGCTGTGGGGACATCTTCATATACTCAGCAGTTTTGACCTGCAGCACTTGAATTTCTAGAATCTTTAAGGGCGAAATTTCTTTTTCTGTAGTTTAGATATTTTTTTTCTGGGAAATACTGCTGCTTGGAAAATAAAAAAGTGATTATTAATTTCCTAGCTGAATTTTAACGTCTTATACCTTATTTGATTTGATATTACGCAATAGATTTTCTCTTTGTTATGAAAATAGTAGTTGCAACACCTGTTAATAAATTGAATTGCTGCAAGTGTTAGCTCAGTCAGGGCAATGATAAGCATCTGGACAAATGTTAACAATACTGTACGTATTTAATTGAAGGTTAATTGCTGTAACCATGATCATAAATTACTTAAGCATTCAAATGTTTATAGCTTTTACATCTGCAACAATTACTTTTCTCTATCCTGTGTGTTGAAAGTAAAGGAAACGAAATAAACAAATATTGTTTATTTTGCCTTGGTTACGTAATCTCTGCATATTGACTGGTAATTCTATAAACTGAAAATTGTTCGTGGTGTAATAATTTACCCAACGCTGGAAGTTTCCGGCAACAACAACCATATTAGAAAGGCCGTGGCTACGTGCACGGTATATAGCGCTTAAGTACACGTCAAGAGGAAATAATGTCATAATTTTCGTAAACAGCACTTTTGCGTATGCCCACCGCTAACTGGACCGCCCAGCTCCCTTCGGACGCACCGTGCCCAAGAGCGCCCATGTTGTGATTTTCAGGGGGGGGGCAAGGACAGTGTCCATACACATACTGCCATCTTTTTCTAAGTTTTGACTGACATAATCCCCTCATTTTGCGCTATATTAGTATAATTTTCTCTGGCTAGGGGGGGGGGGGCGAGCGCCCCTCCTTGCCTCCCTGATGGGCGCCCTTGACCGTGCCCCCCCTTGCATTCTGCCCTGATGGGTTTATATACATCCTAGCTTTTAGTGGCCTCTATTTCGTATATTAAATTTCGTAAAATGCGTATATACTGTAGCTCTACATAAAAACACACACACAAAAAAGTTAATTTTCTTTTTAAAAAATTGTAAAAGTAACCAGGGTTCGATCCCGGAACCTCTGCATCAGCTTCCCGATGCAATAAATACTTAAAAAAAAAGTGGCGTTTATTTAATTTCATGTTACATTACATTTATTTATACCGTGTTGACCTTTAATTATGCGTTTATTTTACTTATTCTAACAACGGACAACACACATTTAAAATCACATCCATGCCCGAGGTGGGATTCGAACCCACGATTCTTGGGTCGCCAGACTACCGCACTAGCGAGCACGACCACCTGGATCGGAACTACTGGACTAAGCGGGGAGTTGGCCGAAGAAGAGCTTATCTGTGTTACTTATAGTTCACACTCTGCGCCTGCGCGACAGCGTATATATCGTGCAAATTGGACGTGTGCGTAGACACTCTTCGGAATTTCTAAAATAAAGTAGTTGATTACGAAATAAATTTGTTTTGTTTGTTTGTTTATTTCTTCTTCGTTGGCTACTCCTCATGAGCCTGCCTTAACGAGGACAATTGAAGCCAAAGGTACAGGTTCTACATTAAACAATTAGACAAAGCCGTTACATTTTCATTCTTAGACATACAAGGTAATGTTCTCCGAGACTGTGGGTACCACTTTAATCCTGAGAAGGACGTAGCGAAACGTCGATGTGAAAGTGTTCCAAGTTCCAAGAGATGCAGCAGACTGTGATAAACAACTTTATGTAAATATTAACAGCTATCGATGTTAGGCCAGATTACCTCATGTCCATCTTCAAGTAACATACAATCGCATATATCTTGCACTAAAGTTTGACCGATGTCAAGAATACAATGCGCACAGCACACGTATAGCTTTATAGAGATAATCACGTTTTATGCAGATTTTTTCTTTTCTATTTTTTTTTCCGGGTAAGCATGTTAAATACATTTGCCAATCCTTTGAAAAAAGGAGTGAATAAGATAGACAGTGTCTTTACTAGGGTCAAATAGGAGGCTTTCGAGAGATATTGGCTTCCTGATATTAGTACGGTACAGAGCCTTTAGCAGAGACTTGCGGTTAGCTTTATATTTGCTGCAATGAGCCAGGACATGAATAAAGTCCTGTTCAGCTAACATGCATTCACACATTGGGGAGTCACTACAGCCAATC
>JAGDQP010008157.1:45062-64159 GCA_022664845.1 Lepisma saccharinum
GAGCTGTACCGTAGGCTTTTTAGAAGTATCTCCAGGTAAAGTGTTTTGTACCAGAGCTCGTTCAGGAATGCGATGAGAAGAATGCACGTTAAGTGGATTGGGTCTCTTAAAGGAATCAGACCCCACAAAGCCCAATGAAGCGTTGCCACGACTACTATTGGTGTGTTCCTTAGGTCGAGAACCGGACTGTTGCACCATTTGATTGTGAACATTTGATGAAAGTCGATCTTTCTGATCTGTATAGGGCTGCTTCTTGCCCCAGCTGTTGACGGGAACTAATCGTTGGAGAGAAAGATCACTTCGCTTAACTGACGAGTCATGTTGACTAGCATTGAAGTTCGTTGCAGGCTGTAAATTTTTGTCGTTTCGAGGGCGCAGACTTTGAGACGCAGGTTGAGCTGACGTTTGAACAATAGTAGCGTAGGAAGATTTAATGTACTTGGTGGTTCTTACAGGAAGACCTTTAACTGTTCTAATAGCAGACCAATAGGTTATATTGTCCCTCATCATCAAGTCCAGCGCCTCCTGCTGTAGCTTTCGTTCAGGACATTCTAAAGATAGAGAAGAATGTAAGAGTGATTTACAATGTATGCATTTAGGAACTGAGGTACACTTCTCTTTATGGCTCTCACCACATAGTTGACACGCTGGTTCCTTGGCGCATCTGGAGCTGTCGTGATTGAAATATAAACACCGAGAACACTGAAGAACCTCCCGTTTCTTAGGTTGTACCTCGTGGCGTTGTTTAAACACGCTAATGTGGGAAGGAAGAGTTTGCGACTCTAATGTATATTCTATCAGAGGGGTATCCACATACTGCACTTGACCCTCTCCAGATACAATGCGTTTTTTCAATCTACGCAATGACAATATAGGGAACGCGCACTCAGAATTGTCTAGTATGAGATCTGTACTAATATTAGTAGGGATACCATAGATTACACAAACTCGCCTTGTGAGCATTAAGGGAATTCGGGCAGTCAAATTAAGTTTGTTAAGTAACTCGATGTTGGAGACAAAGTTATTTGCTTTACCATACGAGGAGAAGTAGAGCTTCACACGAAACAGTCCAGCAGGTTCAATTTCTTCAAGATCCACACCTACTTGCTGAAGGCGCATCGCCATAAGAGGGGTTTGGTAACCCCCAATGCTTTCGTGATTCTTTCCTTCGACGATAGCCATGAAAGGGCCGACATTAGAAGAGGGAAAGAGAACGGGCTGAGATTTACTTTCCTGACCCTCAGAAAACTCATGAAATTTGGCCGCTTTGGTAGCGTGACGCCCATCGCTACCAGAGCTTTCCTCAGGATTAATTGGTCTTTTCTTTACATTTTGTTTCTCACCACTTTCTGGATTGTCTTCCATATTTATATCGTTCAGTACTATATTATCACTTTTTACAATAGGCATTTCATTTTTGTGCTTAAGAGCAAGTAACTCTTGAGCCGCTTTAACCTGACTTGTTACGTCATCAATGTCACTGGAGCTATCTACCTCTTCTCCTTTTGATTCCTCTATTAAGTGCTCTCCAGTGAGGGAGAGAAAGTCTACTGTACCCGTAGGCGAGTAGGGAAGATCCGCCGGAGAATTATCCGACTCCATACCCGAACAGACGCGACCTTGTATCACAGGACTAGGACCAATGTCTTTTTGTACAGCAGGCCGTACCGTTTGTTTGAGATTGTCATCAAAGAATTCCGGGACATATTCCATGCCAGACTGAGAATCGTCAGAGTCCACAATAGCTGGGTTCATCTCCATGCTCTCAGGACAGACACTATTCCTTTGTTTAATCTTTTCCCCTTTTACTTGTAAACCGTACAATTTATTCTTAGGTTTATTTTTCCCCATGTTGGCATGCATTCATGCATAATGTAAAGACACCACATGCACCAAAAAGATGAAAATGAGTAGAATACTTAGCCAACCTTAGCGTTGCCAAGCAAATCAACAACCGTTGAAAGGACACGAAGGAGGCCCACACACGTGTAAGACCGATATTTAAGGTGAATGCACTTAGTCAGTTCACAGTTTTTGTGCTAAAGCCTCAATAGAGCTTCACTACACACCACAATTAACTATATAAGTCCAAGACGCACTAATATCGTATTATTCTTCACAAAAACGCGCACCAGTAACTCAGCGACACACGTACTAAACGACTGACGCCATCTTTTTTCTACGAAATAAAAGCAGGATGGTACTGTTGGCATTGCCCAATATATATCACTTGCTCAGACCACTTGATTTATGGCCCAACATTGTTTTAATTGAAACTGAGATTACGTTTGTTTATAATGTATAAAGTTTATTTTATCTTTTTTTTGGTTACCGAGCCGCCGTAGCTCAGTGGTAGAGCGTTGGCGTAACATTCGGGAGGTCATGGGTTCGATCCCAGCGGCTGACCATCCTGACTGAGGTTTTCCCAGGGTTTTTCCTGTCACACCAGGCAAATGCCGGAATGGCACCTTCAACATAGGCCCTGGCTGACTCCTTACCGCATAATTTCCCCTATCCCGGCCTGAGCCCTAGATGCCTAAAGTCACAAATGAAATTAAAAAATTGCTTCATTTTTTTTCGAAGTATATGAATCTTCTTTATCTATTCATAATTCCTTTATTAATATAATAATAAAACACACAAAGAAAGATTGTGAAGTGATAAAGAAGATCCATATGCTTCGAAAACAAGAAAATAATAACGTAATCAACTTTATACCTTATAAGCAAACATAATCTCAATTTCAATTAAAATAATACTGGGCCATAAACCAAGCGATTTCAGCTTCACGAACTGAAGTATAATTAACAAATTAATGGAATAAAATTTGTAATTAAAAGGTAATTGAATGCCATTAACTACTATTTTGTGTTCTCTTTTGCATGTTGATAGGACGTTGAAATTCAATCTATATTCCAACGAAAATTTGATTTCGTTGATAGTATATTAATGTGATGTGTTTTTAACTTGATATGGGCTGAACTGAAGCCACCTGTGATACGTGTGTAGGAAACATGAAATAACACATGAACTAAGTTAAATTGCATTGCAAGCTAACCTACGAACTAATATTGTATCGCAAACCATGCAAAGACTAACCTAATTACTAACAAACTAACATGAATTAACTATTTGCAAACTAACCTAATGTACGCAAATCATAGTTGTGCACTTGTATAATGGTGCAAAATTCCGATATGCTATGACTGTATAATGTTTATGTGCTTTACCTTTGTTACTTATCGCTTTTACCTTTGTTACTAATCGCTATTAACAAGTTTTACCTCTTCTTGAATAAGCACTGAGACTATGCTGTTTGGAATGAAGTAATCTTACATATCCGATGTTGTGATCCAGCCAGATGAACATCGTGAGCTTAATTGAAGTACGTCAGATGGCGGGATTTTTTTATATCTTGGTTCTAAGTAGGTTAAAGCAACTAACCTTTTACTTTTTCAACGGAAATATATATTCGAAGAAGTTCTAATGCTATTTCCAAAATACGGCAAAATGTCGGAACGTGAATATAAATATTCTCTGTTATAATGTAAATCGTCAATCTGAGATGGCTAAGGTATATGTTACACACAAGTATGTAAAACGTATTGTAGATATACTTTGAACTAGAACTCAATTATAATAACGGCAATTAGTTCAATAAACGAATTTCAGTTTACCTTGATTTTTCCGGTGCGACTTACTGAGCTCGCCCGAGGAAATTGTTTTCTCGGGGTCAAGGCTCATAGAAATCGAGTTTAGCCTCACCCGCAAGGCTTGGGTCCATGAAAGAAGGCACCTCGGTTGGCTGGAACTACTGTGACGTCACCGGACTACGCATTAGCAGAACCGCGATCAAATCTACCGACTGAAGCGTCTCGCAGGAGTAAAACTATTTGTATTCTATTTATCTATGTCCAAAATCTACCTTTACACAATAACAACATCCTACTTTACCCATTACAAACTATTATATTGAACTATGCCCTAGATTTTCTTTCTAAGTTAGTTGCACAAAAATTGTGCCTAAAAGCGAATATAATAAAATTAACTACGTTCCTCATGTTAACATTTGCATGTTGAAAGCAGATTTAATTCTAAACTATATTTCAACCTACAATTATTTTCTTTAATAGAGCTTTAATGTGAAGTGTTTTCAACTTATATTTTCAACTATGATATAGACTTCGCTTTATATGCGTTTTTCTAAGACGACATATTTCACTTGTTGAGATATACAAATTTAATAGTGCGGCGATGGTCAAAGTGTTAAAGAAGGAAAAATGCACATAATACAGAAAGAAGGAAAGTATTCTTTAATTTTTATATAATGGTACATGGTAAAGTTGCCAAAGAAGGAAACAATTATAGGTCGTTTGGCCTTACATCTAACGTTCTTAAACTTTTCGAAAAATGTATTTTGAATCGATTAGAGTGGTAGCTAGATGCGGAACGAAAACTATCACCCAATCAATTTGCGTTCCGTAAAAACAAAGGTACTCTTGATGCACTGTCAATTTTAGAACTAAATGTAGTAAATAACTTTGGAAAAAGCCAACCGGTACACGATGCATTTCTTGACTTTTCGAGGGCTTACGATTCTGTCAAAATATTTAAATTAATGGATATCTTAGCTACTTAAAAAATCCTAGTTTTTACATCATACTCCTATGTAACTTACTCCATCATCGAAAAGGATTCTTATACATGAATGGAACCATCAAGAAAGAAATATTTGTCAACGTCGGAGTCTCACAAGGATCTGCTTTAAGTCCCATACTACTTAACGTTTAACGCAGACATTGAAAAGATAATTCCTCATCCATTTACTTTAATTTTATATGCAGATGATTTTTTTTGTTATGGTATCAGATAATGGTTTAAAAAACTGGTTTCTGGAATTAGAAACACTGATTAAGTACACTGAGAGTTGGTTCAAACAAAGAAATCTTAAAATGTCAGAACAAAAATCTTCGTTAATCACCTTTTTACCTCCTTATAGCAGATATATAAGACCTCCCACTCCTCGCTACACCTCCATTCCTGTTCTAGATCGAGTGAAATACTTGGGAATCACATTTCATAATAAGCTTAACATGAACGCTCATATCAAGTTAACCCTTATCAAAGGGAATAAAATACTAAATATGTTAAGATCGCTTACAACAACCAAATTTGGCGGTTATCAGACTATTCTCCTTTTTATATAAAAAAAAATACTTTCTTCCCAATATAGAATATGGACTGTCGGTTATCCCAGTTATCAACAAAAAATCGTTAGAGAAACTCGAGGTAATAAGCAGAAAGGCGATTAGAATTGCTCTAGGTGCAATGAAAAACATAATATACCAACATACTTGGAATCTCATATACCTAATGTTAAAACTAGAAGGTTGCGAGCTGCTGCTAGATTTCTCATAAAAAATCTAATTCTTGCAACCATCCCTTTAATCAGTCATATAAAGAGACGATTAAGTTAAACAAAAACGAAATTAAATTGACGGAAAATATTTGGACATCATCAACAAGACAGTTTAAAACTCAATTCGATCTTATGTACAGACCAAAAAAGATCTTATTTTTAAAATTCCATGTCCGATAGAAACCATTTCTACGTTTATTTCCCAAAAATTTCCACGATAAAAGAGTATAAAGAATTCTGGCCAGACTTTTATTTTATCTATTCAGACTGTAGCAAGGACCTACAGGCGGCAGCTTGTGCAGTTTGGGACCCACAGAAGCAATATTCTTTGAAGTACCGATTAGATCCTTACTTCTCTGTATTCTATCTGGAATATTTTGGTATTTTCAAGGCTCTGGGGTATTGTTTGCTTTTACAGGCAAAGAAAATTTTAATATTGACAGACTCACAAAGTTACTATCTCTTCGGAGAACATATAGTCAATTGTTCCAAACTCACCCTATAATTTATGATATTTTACAGCTATATTACTTAAACATGAAATTAGGGAAAACAATACATTTCACCTACCTAAGATCGCATGGAAAAGTTAATTGTTATCTTAATCCCTTATTTTCTCCAGATATTGTGGACCAACTTGCTCGTAAAAGCACTAACTTACCTATTATTAAGAAGACTAGAAGATACTGGAAAGATTCAGTTATTCCTATTCTGGATCAGAGTAGTAGCGACTGGAAACCCAAAGCAATCACGGAATTACAGGCTACAAACTCTACTTTTAAACTATATAATAAAGAACGAGCCTTGAAACAATGGTTTCATAACTATAACATTCCTAGAAAAATTCTCCTAACAATAATTTGAGCACGTACTGACCGTACAAGGCTCAAGGCCCACATGTTTAAGATAGGATGTAGCCCTCCTCCTATTTGTGAGTGCTTAAAAGCAGAGCAAGTAGTCAAACATGTGCTAATTTACTGTCCTACATGTCGAGCCAATAGGAGATCCTTATTAAAAGCGTTATACCGGTTGCGAATACCTAAGCCAATCTCGTTAGAGAACATCTAGTATGAACCACGACCGCAAATTGTATAGTTAATAAATCACCTTTTCCTGAAGATTGGGAAATTGCTATAAATTTATGTTTTCCCTAAGCATGTCTATTTTCTTAGCATAGTCAATTTTATGAGACCATGTTTATAGACCAAAAATCTTCCATATGTGTTGAATTTAATTGTATGGAAAAATAAGCAATCCTCCCCCAAAAAAGGCTGTATTGTGAGTTCTAAGTGTAATCTAACTGTAAACTGTATTCTAAATGTGTATTCAAGTTATCTACAAAGCGCTGTATGTAGGCTTAACATTAGTTAGAAAAATCTTTAGAAGAATATGCAGATTTCAACAATAGTACAAAAATAGAAAACTCATAAAGTGGAAAAAAATTGAAAAAGTCACGAAATTTTGATGCAAGTACACCTATATACTTTCCATTACCAACATATTCGCATCCCGTCATTCAAGCTTCATCAGATGTTCAGTCAATATGTTTTTAATTGTTTAATGATCTAATAGAGAAATATACTCCTTGGTTGCATTTAATTGACAATGTAATCAATTAAAGAGTAAACTGACAGGTAGTTCTGTAACTCTGATACTATGTTAACTTGATATGACTATTTACAACACCGAATTCATAAATAACGTGCCCATCGAAGGGTGGTTAATGGTAAACAATCAAGCAAAGCAAAGCAAAGCTTACATGATGGTAAGACGAAAAGCTGGATTTGTGGCGACTGCATTGAAGACTACCTTTATGTCTTCGTAGCATAAAGGGAATAATAAAAGAGTAGTGACTCTCAATGTCACTCCGTGGATGAATGGTATCGTGTTGAGTTACCAATGACGAGTGCGGAACTTTTCAGCTTCGAAGCCCACAGCAGACGGTTGGATAATTTACTGTTAGAAAATTAATTCTGTATATCATGATGAAAGCAACGGACAAAATGCAACTAAATATGTATACCAATAGACAGCAACCATGCTCTGTTTTGACCAATGAACTCGTTTCTTCATTGTCCACTTCTTGATTGCAACTTGTTTCTCCTCAACCATTATTCAACGTCGAATAAACCGTTGAACAAGCGGACGTTTCCGTAGATTTACAACGTTAAAATTACGATTCGGTACTAACGTTTTAAAATCCACTTATTTTCAATATATGTGTCCCGCGGGGGAGAAGAATACTGCAAAAGAGTTGACATAGTATTATTCCAAACCTAGGATCAGTACACGTAATATTCAAAATGTTATAACAAATAATTATACTAAAAACAATTGAGGCAAATGAAGTGACAAGAAATACCAAGATATAGAAGTGGAAGAGTCGAGTACCAATATTTACAATATTGAAAGTGAAACAGTTGAAAGTGACAAAATACTGATTGAAGATAGGTGAAACACAGAAAACTACCAAATTAATACTGGTAAAGTCAACAGGATGTCAAATATTAATCCAGCATTTAATCACACTGAAAACAATTATGACATAAGCTCACAATTAATAACAATGATATCCATGATCATGGACATGTTATATGAAAATTCACAATCCGTAATAAATGAGAAATTTATGGATCAATGTCAACAAATGATGGAAAACTTACCAGAAATGGTTAAAATGTAGAAGTTGGAAATCCTAGATCTCGAAAAAGAAGCGTCATGTCACACATGATCAACAAATCGAAGCAAATTCTGAAAGGTCCAACAACAACTGCAAGCGTCCTGGTATAATGTTTTATTTTCTCAAACAGCACTATTTATTGGAAATTTGGTAGTGATGGTAAACTTCTTATGGGAAGCTCATAAAAATGTTGCAACTCGTAAATAACATTAAAGATGAAATGATCGAAATGTTATATTTCAGCATTTAACCAGCTATATTCATAGTTTGCAACACTGCTTTCTGTGCTTTAAATATGATGTTAATCATGACTAGAAAACACCAGACAATAAACGGATGTAGGACTATTTGAAAAAAGTCGAACTTGATACAAAAGCTTGGCAACACTGACAACACGATGACTTAACATTTTAACTTGTAATATGGTGCAACATTGAAACAAATCAACTCGCAAAAACTACATTTTACTTTAAAGATTTTTTTTTCATTGGGAACTAATTATTCCTTCTATTTACCATTATAAACTGATTTTGGGTTTCAAAGTGAAATTCCTGTATCTCGAAAATGAAGCCGAATTTACAAAATGACAAAGTTATCTTTTGTTCTTGTTTTGGGGCCAGGAATTCATCTGCGAAGTTTGGTTGTCGAATTCTCCTTCTGTGTTCGAACCAACAAATAAATTTTGAACTGTAAATATGAACCCTTGTATCTAAAAATAATGAAGCGGAACCCGAAAATATACAGACATACATTCTTTTTCTTGTTGTGATGTTAGGAACCTATGTGCGAAGTTTGGTTGTTAAATTCTGTCTCTGTGTTCAAAGTGGTAAGAAATTTCGATTTTTAATAATAAAAAATAAATTTCTCAGTTACTTCTGCAATTGAGCAGCTAATATTTACGTATGTTGTATGAAATTAAGATTTCATTTGAGTGGGCCTACAATTTTTCTGCTTTCAGAGCGCAATTCTCGATAGTGACCTTTGCAAGACGAAGCTACCTTTGCAGTGGAGCTGCGAGCAGAGTGGCACTCTGTCGAGTAGAGCACAGAACACTTACTTTTGTAGGGGATCTGCGAGCAAAGCGGCGAGGAAAGCGTAGTTATTATAGAGCAGGGGTGGAATTTTTTTCAAATCGAAAGAACGTATCGGACAAATAAAATTATCGTATTTCGTAAAAAAATACCGTACACCCATTATTGAGTATTATTATTATTATTATTATTATTATTATTATTATTATTATTATTATTATTTTATCTCAAACTAAAAATCTCATATATGTTCAAGTTTCTCATTGTGAAACATTTGTCAATAGTTTGTATCTCAGGGGCTTTCAAACTTTTAGCCTGGTGTACCACTAAACATAAATTTATTCGCTGTACCACCAAGTAATATTACAGAATTTTCAATGCTAATATTTGAAATTACATGATTAGATTGCTGATAATGATTATACTGATGAGGCAGAGCACTTAAAAGTGTGCTTGTCTTGTAATCAGAATATCTCAGGATATATCATCGGTGCCGACCATCCTGAATGAGGTTTTCTCTTATTTCCCTCGGTCACGCCAGACAAATTCTAGGATGTTACCTTGAATAATACAATGAAACAAAAATATAAAGAAGAAAGAAAAAGTTAAAAGCAATAAAGAAAGTTAATAGCTAAGATCTGCTCTGAAATAAAAGTTATATTATGTATTTATCACATATATCACTCTCACAAAAAAGAGTACTTATATTGTCTGCGGATTTGGCAGACAATATTTAAATGTCTTAAGTTTAATATTTTTATAAACTGTATGGCGTACCACCTAACAACCTTCTGCGTACCACAGTTTGAAAACCCCTGGTGTATCTAATGCTGAAGCTGTATCAGTTAATATACATAAAACTCCATTCACCGACATATTTTATCAATTGGCGGTTCGATCCCACTAATGCCATGTGAGCTTTGTGGCAAACAAATCCGTGTGCGTGGGGTTCCTCGCGGTTCTCCCATTTCGTACCGCTTTCTTTATTTCACCAATTCTCCATCATCCTTACGATCTGAGCCAAAGTTGCCCAAAACCCTTAAAATAAAATTCAAATTCAATTAAAATAATATCAATTGGCGTCGTATCCGGCTTATGCCAATAAAACAATAAACAAAGGCTAGTGATGATCACTTCGTTAACTGCATAGCAAGCATTTGTATGCATCCATTTTGATTTTGCTTTTAATAAAAAACAACTTACTTTTTTCTTTTAGAATATTCATTTAATAAAGAAGTTTAGCACCAAAAATTACCGTACATTTACGTACTATAATGAAGTTTGGATTGTACACCATACAGGAGAGGAAATTTTCGTACAAATATCTGGCAAAGACCTGTGTAGAATATCTGGCAAAGTATGAAATAAAGAATCAAATCTAACCTATCCAATCTAATATAACATAGAACAAAATTATTATCAAGGCATTCTATAGAATGCTGAATTTAAAACTTTGCTGGTAAAACACACACACAATATATATATATAGTTCTTTGAATTTATTTTATGGCATTTAGGCATCTAAGGCTCAGGCCTGAATAGGTTATAACAGTCACGTATCCTCGGCTCGGTGCGCCAATAGCAGTTATTGATGGTCCCGTGAAGGATTGACCCGAAACTACTACGAGAAGAAAGAGTGAGAAGACTCGTTGAAGTAGAACCGCAGTTTGGTGACGAGTACGTGCCGATAAAACCACAGCAACCGGGCACGTAGTGGTCCGTTGGACTTCCCAGGGCCGTTCTGCACTGCTGCTGAAGGTCGACGAAAGGACCAATCGTTAAGAGAATAAACCTCCCCGCTAGGAGACCGATTGTCTCTATAGCCTCTCGAATGAGAGGTAAGGACCCAAAGAAATGCTCTCTTAATGAGAGAATGGACAGTGGTTTTGTGGGGACCGCTTGGTAACAGACCTGCTTGTACCTAAGATGAACTTTGAATGAGAAGATGAACTTGGTCGCTATATCTAGACATGCACATTAACTTTTTACAAGTATTCATTTCTCACTCGTAATTACATACTAAACAAATATTAATTATAAAAAAGATAATTCAGTCCTTCTTCTTTCTTAATATAGATGAAGTTTCAATCAAAACGTTCTTTAGAAATATATTAATTAACACAGAAACTAGTTACTGTCACTTGCAACGTCGCGCGCCATCTCTGAAACTACACAACAAATACGGTATGCAACAACTGTGCAATACAGGCCGTTGCAAGGCTGGGGAAGAGGATGTTGATAGGTAGACGGTCCAGGAAGTTGAATGTTCCATACAGGCATTTCCTAGTGTGACTGAGGAAAACCTCTGATAAAACCTCAGTCACGATGGTCAATTGTTGTGATCGAACGCAGGAACTCTCGAATGCGAAACCAACGCTCTTCCAGATGAGCTACGGTTTATTGCTAGGACTTTATAATAAAAACAAACAAGTTATAATCTGAAGTTTTATGGTATAATTAAATATTTATGCAACAATATACAATTTTCAGAGTAATAATATACGGAACAACATCTCGACAAGTACTTACTGAAGCAATAATTATCGTTTATTATATGAGGGTGCAAATATTCATTCTTGAACTATATTTTTATGCTTATGTATAATATATATTTTAATAATTTAACCCTTATTGTTTAATTATTTCATTACAGGGATATATTTATATAATTATTTTAACTGAATCTGCAATGTATTTAACATTGAACGTAAAAAGTTTCACGTTAATTAGACGTTAATTTACAACGGATGTGTAAACTATTTATTCAGATAAAAAAAAATGAACGAGCCCAACCGAGATCTGACGGACTTGCCCGAATGCTATATGAAACAAATTAATTTATCTCTTTGCTCGACGCTCCACTATAAGAGCACACTTTGTTTTAAACGTGATGTGATCGAGTATAATAATAATAATAAAAAATAATCGGTGAGTGATTTGTTTCAAACGTGATGTAGATGGGGTATAACAAAATCAATCTATTTCATCAATGAATAGTGTGATATGTTGAAAATGTGTATGATGAAAAATATCTAACATTACGTCTAACCTATTCTCGTCAAATGTGTAAAATGAAAAATAAAATCTAACCTGACTTGTCTAATATGTGTCCGTGATTTGAGTCAATTATTCATAAGTAAAAAATAAAGAAAGTGTTATTAAAAAACTTGAATGTTGTCAGGAAATAGAACTCCGATCTTCTCAGTGGTAATTTGACGTCCTACTCACTACTCACTGGGGTCCTGCCAAGGAGCGCCTGGCCGCTACTTTTATTGCTGGTCGTAGTTGACACAGTACCTACTAGCTGAAAGCACTCGGACATGTCTGTCTCTTTTTTTATAGCACTGACCTTCTTTCCATTGTGTTAGTTCAAGTAAGGGTTTAATCGTATATACATCTTTAATTAGTATTCAAAGGCCAATATACATATTTCTAACTATTTATTCGTATGCCAAGGAATTTATATACATGTGACATATTCAGAACCCGAAGTAGTAGTCAAGACAACATCGCATTATTATTATACATCATTCATAGTCCATTGTTATCCCCAACAACTCGAAAGTTCTTTTGTAAGTAAACTAATTTGTGGAATAGGAATGGAAAATGAGTTTTCAATAAATAATCGGAGGTACATTTTCACATGCATTTTCTCTGTAAATTTTGAGTTCTGTATACCAATAGCTAGCAGAGTTCTTGAATTGATTTACTGATACATGGTAAGTCTTCACGTAATTACCGGTGCTGATCGAGGCACTTGGCCACAGAAGCTGTTTTGGTATTTTCAGATTAACATGTTAATAGCAGAATGAATATTCTATAACAGTTACTGAATGTAACACATTACTTATATAGTTTACACGTAAGAATAGATAGATGTTTTGTTCAACACAAGAATTACTCTTTGGTCAGAAAAACTAGCGGTATCGTAAACTTTACAATTTTCTAATTTTTTTAATTGAGTTTATGATTTATTGTCTTTAAATTCTAAGTGTCAACCGCGTCTTATTTACGAACGTTATAATCGGTTATCTTCGTCCTTTGCAGAGATTCTGTGCAAATAGATGGTAATTGTTTTGTAGCAAGGAATCTTAAGGCGGTAGTACAATGAACTTTATCATTTTTTTTTCTCAACGAGAAATGCATTTCCTTTTACAAATTAGGTTCAAAAATCATTTGCGGATGCATATTTTAAATGAAAGTTATACACATGGTTATGCTTCTTAACCTCAAATAGGAGACAACAACATAATATTGTTATGTACAAGTCGATACTGTTTACATAATTCCAGTAAACTTAGTGAGAAAACAAAACCTGATTTATTTTCATGTGTGATAAAGAAAAACAGAAGCATTCTGGTTGACATGAACTCATACCTGTCAAGATATGTTCTAAGTTTATCTTCGTATATTTCAAACTTTCTTTCGAAATTACTCTCTTCCTAGAAAAATCCAATTTAGATAAAAGGAAAAGTTAATTTTCTAATGTCTTTACATCTATACTTATGTTTGAAAAAAGATTAACTCTCAGAAATAAAGGACATAAACAGTTCATTATAATATATATAATTGAAAAAGTCTTTGAGGTTTTTGAACTTTAAACATTATACACAGTACCACTGATTTGATTTATGTAACGAAATTGTAATATTGTTTATCCTCTTTGACGTGGTGATATACATGCGATTTTGTTATCCACGTTTTCGGATACACCCGATTCATGTCACGTTGGCTACCATATGAGTTGTATTTAACTCACGCTTGTTTTTCACCCTGAGCCGCGAGTTCTATTTAACTCATGCACGTCTTTACCTTTGCAGTTGCGTAGTGCGAAATAAACTCACGCTATCATGCTATAACATACAGAGTACATGTTGGGTGGCCCCCTGAAAAAAAAATGTATGTGGTTCGGGTAAATCTTGGCTGTTTGTGTTTTTATTGTTTCAAGTAATTATGACAATTTTATTTTACTACAAATGGTAAAACGGCTGGATGGTAAAGCCAGCGCATTGAAGATGAAACGGTTAATTGTTTACGCAAAGAATCGGCAACCCAACCTTTTTTTTTATTACGAAAAATAAGGATGTCGGCATTCGAAAGTCTTCAAAGAGAAGGCCACCAGTGTTGTGTCTCGACTATTTTGCGTGGTAGCTTTTCGAAAAATCCGACAGTAAACGGTAATCTGACATTGTTGCAGTTACTCCGGAATCAATATAAATAATTATGGAATGGAAAAAATATATCTAAAACGGAAAATAAAAGATTTTTTTTTTGTGAATCACATAGAATTTACGTGGCGTATAGTAGTAAAAACTGACTCTAAAGTCAAGTGAGTTACTAATAACTCACACTGAAATACCAATAAAAATAAATTATATAGAATCATTTTTTTCGTTTTACATTTTCTATCAAATTACCACTCATAATCAGAAAAATGCTCCATGGCCCCAGAGAACTTAATTTTTTTTCCTAGCATGGCAGTTAACGTGTTAAACTCCGGGTGCGCCATCCGTTAACGCTACGCGGAAAGAGTTGTGCATCTTGACGCACATCTTTTTGTTTTTATCAAGATGTGAATACTTAGATAAGTAGAGCCATACGTGGTAGAACTGTAAAGCTGCGTGTGATAGAATCTAGATAAGCACATGTACTGGACCTGTACTGTATTTAAAATGCCAGATACAGGGAACAAAACTACACAATCGACAAACATTTTATATTCTCTTTACTAAACACGCTAAGCCTCGAGCAGAAACAATTTAACTACAACTGACCTGTCTCTTCAGTAATCCATCAAAGGACCTGACTTGACTGGAACATTATCAGAATCGTCTGATGTACAGTACATGAGCCAGAAGCTACAGTATTTAAGACGTGAAACTAGGCTTTGTAAAGAATACAGTAATGTACTGTACGAATATTTATAGTGTCTTATTTTGAGTTTCAGCATTAAAATATACATTCAGTGTACTGATTCTCATCTAAGTTTCAGAAAAATAGTATTCGTTGTTTCTAATTTTAATAATATATAACCCTAATATTTCGAACTGTATTTGTGAATAAGTGAGAACACAATACAATGCTGTTAATATAAAATGAACCATGCTTAATGTTTTACGCGAATTCGGTATACACTACAATTTCGAAGAACGTATCTATCACGTATACCGTGGTATACCTGTATTTAGTTTACGAAATTTCGAAGGTCGATACAAAGGTTGAAGCTATTTTGTAGCTATGCCAAAATTAATGTACAATTATTTCCTAAAAACGTCGTTACTTAACTATTACTCTTACTCCAACTATAGTCAAACCTCATTTAACTCAATATTCTCTTTACATAGGTAGTGTTTCCTTCCACCTTAGATTGGTTTCTTAATGCTGGACTCGATTATTAATTGTCAGGCTTCCCAGCATGCTCCTACCCTTTGCCTTAAATGGAGAGAGAATTTATTCCCAAAACACGTTAGAAACATGTATTCCTCATACTTCGTACAATAAAATCCAATGTAACTGAAATAATCTAATCAGCTCACATTCAATCAGACTAACTTAATTATCTGTTTATTACATTGTATAAATTAAGACGACAAGTAAAGCAGTTATCGAAACAGTGAACTAATCATATATACACTCTTTACTTCTATGTACATTACCAGTAACAAGAGGCTTTACTTCTAATACAATTATATGACGAGGCTAAATTCATATCATTTTTCATAAGATCGAAAATCACAGTTTTCCCCTTCAAATTCTGGATTAGACAGTACATGACCAATCTAGTATTTTAATAATATTAACACACCTTTTCTTGCCCTGAACTGTATTGTTTATCTTCTTTCTCTTCTTCTTCTTTTTCCCTTCCATTGCTTCTATGGTTCAACTTTCAGTATTGATATGTCCATTCTTTCTGATATTACTTTACCTTATGAGCTTCTAATTACCTGTAACAATGCTTTTATCTAATTTCAATTGTTCTGTTAGCATCCTCTCTACATTGTTAAATGTATTTTCCAAATGTTTCGTCGATCACACTATCTTCAGGAAAAATGCAAAGTTGTAGTTTTCATTTTTGAATTTTTAAATTTAGCTGTCTCAATTTTCTGTAGGCACTCTACAATCTGCTCCTCGACTTGTAAACCAACTGAAGATCACCATTATGTTTCTGTCCAATAGCTATCTCACACAATTGTATGCAAGTGATGTATGATACTTTTTTTTCTTTGCGAAGTACACTGCGGCTAGATTATTAATATTGTAAAATGACATATTTGGAACGATTTAACTTAATAGTATTTTTTATAGTGTTGAATAGCCTGTTCAAAATACTTACTGCTTGTTTTTGTCGGATAACTCCATGTTATTTAACTGAACGTTAGCCCTGTTATCTCCATAAGTTTTGTACCTTGTACTACTACTCCGATTTTCTCATATTTTTTACAATGCAATCCTGCCATTTTTACCCCAGCCAAATTTACCGTTGCCAAATTATCCACCTGCCATATTTTCCGCCTTGCATTTATTTCTTGCCATTTTTACTTCTACCAACTTTACTGCTTCCACTTTTTACCGTATCCCCTCCCCGTTTATTTAATTTTTTCCTACCTTAGGATCAATGCTTGGCATTTATTTCCAGAGATAAGAACTCATGGTAGTCGCTAGAAAATTTCGACTACAAAGGTAGAGGACGAGGGGAGTCAAGAGCAAGTTATCCGTATTTCTCCATAATTATTGACATAAGTTGCTTAAATTCAAATGAATAAGTTCTGGGGTTCATGATTATTAAAATATCTCGGAAGTTCTAGGGGCTGACAATAAGTATTGTTTATGTTTGTGTTAATACTGTTCTTCAAAGAAACCGGAGATGGTTTTTATGTAAGTACGTACTATATCCTTGCCCTTGTACCTAATACAAATTATTTTAATAATTTACATTTATGGACAGACAGACAGCTATGACCAAAGCCTGTCTGATGCCGGAGAAATTATGACCCTCAACAAGCACTCTTCCGGATACAAGTTAGAAAAGTTAGAAGTCAAGGCCTTAGCGACAGAGGGACATGAACCTGTGGGCCTCCCCAGAGCTGATCTGAAGTGCGAGACCGCAACCACAACTGTACGAAGGCATTATTATTATTAATGATTAAAAGTGAGTGTAAGTTTGAAATATTGCCAATCCCGCTTCCACACCTATACATTTTACTGCTAAAAGTACAAATTTAAGGTTCTGTACCACTATAGTGCTAATAGGTCTACATTACTTTGCCTCTATTTTGTTGTTTCTCAATTCACATCTTATTGTAAGTGGTTGCCAAATTTATCATAGTGTATTACTCCTTGGAGATTTTAATGCTAGTGGTATTGATTGAAACACTAGATCGCTCAACACAAAACACTACTAAACAAGAATCAAGACTGACGCAGTATTATAAGCTTGTTGAATTTGAATTTAATTTCTAAAGGCTCAGGCGAATAGAATTATCTTCTGTACTTAAAGCAACTTTTAATAAATCTTGCAAACCTAATGACCCAACCAATACACTAAACTTACTAATGATACATCTTACAGAATGTTCTATATTTTTATGCATACTCTCTTGCTAGAATTGATCACTGACAGCAACCATTATTTTCCAATAGCAAGACAAGGACAATTTTTGCTCTGTTCCTTCTATTTCACAGGATGAAGTCTACAACTTTTCAAATGCTAACTTTATGTTACTCATGGGGACACTAAACAATGGACGTTTATAATAAACATGGAAATGGTACTTAAACTGATAATGCATATAGTCACCTTTCTACTGCCTTTGATAAATATTGACTTAAGAAAGTGTTAAAAAATGGTACTGCAACTGTGATAAACTTAGGAAACTCCCAACGTCTAACCTAGCTAATAGCGCATGCAGAAACAGTTGTTACTTCTGGTCTCAGTATCAAATACCCGTTATTAATATAACACTAAACGAAATTATGTACAGAGTTAAGGTATGTATATACGAATGCAGGTGATGTAACCGGAATGTTAACAATTATTACTATAGCAGGTATTATTGCTGAACGGAATATATCATTTAGATTCCATGAATCATATGTTATTCATGGTATGAATAAACTGAAGCCACTATTTACACCGGGTTCAAATTTAATTCCTAATTATTATAAAAGCTTTTCCAAAACGAATCAGCAACGCATTTTGCACGGATCTTTATTACTTGACGTTAACCAGCGACGTGAACTAGGGCACCGGCCACGCCCACTTCGCGAAAATTACCGAAGCTTGCCGAGTGAGTAGTCGTCTGCATGCCGAAGGATGACCACGGAACAAATTAATGCGGCAAATGTTTACGGAAAAACAACAACATTTTTAAAGATTATATTTATTTGAAATGAAAAACACGAACCTTATTTATACCGAAGAATTCATGTGTTGAGGTGATAACGTAGGCTGCGTTGAATTCCCAGATGAGATACAGATAAGTGGGAGGAAGCAAGTTAAAAAAGTAGTGAAGTTCGATCAGGCGAAATACTCCAAATATACACATCACATTTCAACTGAAGTTTTTTCTCTCTCTCTCTCTTTTTTAAACAGTTTCCAGATCAATATACATAACATGTATGTAACCAATATGTAACCAATACATAACATCATATTTTAAATAAAAGTTTTAAAACGCAAGTTCCAAAAGAAACACTCCATACTCCATACCCGCATTCCACCCCTGCCTCTTTGCATCCATTGCACAAGACAAGTTGTGCACTTTCTGGGACGTGCATCACGAGCAGATATTCGCTCTCCGTGCCTTGGGGCAGGCACGTCCCTAGAGATTCTTGGATTGCCGGAGTTCCGGCATTCCAAAAAGCTCCTGTGTTCCATCAGTCTGAGACTTCTGGGGTTGCGGGACGGGCTTTTGCCAGGCGTCCAGAATGTTCTCCTGGCCTCAATATCATAAATGGACCTTTTACA
>JAGDQP010008158.1:0-31006 GCA_022664845.1 Lepisma saccharinum
ATATATATATATATATAACAAGATATTTTCAACATCAGCTGTAAGTCTATTATTAGCTTCAAACAGTTTCCATTCCAGAATCTTCATTTCTCATCTTTTAACAGCATCTAAACTATAATTCTTAGTTTCTCTTTGTAGCATAGTACTTCTGTACGCTGGAAAATAAAGTCTTGATTCAAGGTACCATTCAATCTTCGCCTGGTTTGTGTGATGGAATTTAAGAAAAACTTGTTGTTTTTTTTTGCCTTGCATGAGTAGAGTTACTGCTAAACTAGAAATAAGTATATCACGTACAGAAATTAAAACGCTAATTTGATATTTAAATTCGATTTCTTTTTTAACGATTTCTTGCTAGAACCATAATTATAATATATCCTGTATCACACTTCTTCTTTCTTCTTTCTCTCCGTCTTTTTTCACCTACGTGGGGTCGACTTTTCTGATGAGTCTTCTCCACAAAGCCCTGTCCTGAACTTCTTCCCCTGACAGTCCTTCTTAACCCTATCCATCCATTTCCTCATGTTAATTGATCTGTTTCGAAATAAGATTCAACAATCAATGAAAATTCAGGGAATATTGGTAATGACGAAAAATATAGATGTGGAGAACGAGTGCAAAAATAATGCAATGTAAAATGTAAGACTCCATACTCAGAATATATATTCATAAGGCCTTCTCCCGGAATCATATAGTCTTTAATTATTGGTTCAGTTGCCCCACGATGGGTGCCACAAGTGTAATATAGTCCCACGCAGAGCGCCAATAATTTTATAGAGCACCAATACCATGTTTCAAACATACACCTATTGTTGAATTCGGAAGCATGATCTGATCTATACGTTGATATCTTGGAAAGGTCATGGTTGCATGATATTGTAGTTTTTTTTTGTAAATGCATCCAAATAAAAAGGAAAGAAATGAGAATGAAAGAAATTTCTAGACAGGAAGAAACGGTTAAGCAAAAAAGAGACTGCTATAAGAACTCTCGGAATAACTACAACGGTCACGCAAAACTAGCCAACTGCTTCACCCTTTCTGTTTATAGTTGGTCAACATCCTTTCACTACCTGCTTCAAGGTAGGTGAGTGGAAAGTTAGCAAAGATATGTTTTTTTGTATCTTTTTATTCTTCTGAGTTTTCCGCCATCTGATTTTGAACCAATTCTTCCTTGACAAACAGTATTCTTTCCTTCCTTTTAATTTATAGCCTATTCTGCTTTAGAAGTAGTGAAATGATTTTATTAAAATAATTTCTTCCTAATTAAGCTGTTATTCTATTCCATTTTTTCCTAAGGCTTGTTGTATACAGCGCATACATGAACAAGAAGGAAAGTATTTTTTCTTATAGGCCAAGGGGGAGAGAGAAAGAAAGAGAGAGAGGGGTTGAGGGAGAGCATTACACATGCCCTCGGTTTTTTAAAATTGTGATTGATATTTAACGTTAATTTTAATTTCTCAAGTGATTGATTATTCAGTTATTGACGAACGAGATATAAAGACATGTGTCCTAGTCATTTTTTATGCATACTAACTTTCCTGTCGATTATGATTGGTGTCTTACCTAGAAGAAGGTTTATGACCCTAAGGTTCCTGTGTAAGCGATGGTAGATTCTCATTACCTTTCATTGGATGAAGATTCCATTTTAAGGAATCACACAGTTCAAATGTATTCTGAGTTACACTCACAACACTAAACCTGAGACCCATTGATTCTGAAATTATATTAACTTAATTGTAACTATATTCTAGAATGTCTCCAAAATTTCGTCAGGAAGTTAATATAATTTAGTGATTATAAACACAAGAAATAAATAAACGATATTTCAATTCTTCTATTGCCCTAGATTTCTTGGTTTCTGGTAAATTTACTTCTTTACGCGAAAAGGGAAATCCTAATTGCAAAATACCTTATACACAATGCTGTTATTATCACTCCGCGATAGCCGCTAAGACATTTTCTTCTAAAAACTTCCTTTGCGTAACGCAAAACTACTTGCGTTTTCTTTTATAACTGTAGTTTAGAAATCACTGAACTATGGGAAAAAAAATCACAGTACCATATCCCAAAATGAATATTATTAAAATATAACCGTAATACCACTTTCACTTATGAGAGTGAATTAATAAATTCATTAAGTAAAGAGCTGCTAGGAAGTTTCACAATTTTGCATAAGTTTCTTATTTTTTTTAAAGCAAATATGAAATATCGCATATGTATGCTAATGGAAATTGCAAAAGCGTAAAAACAACAGTTAATCAAGAAAAATATTTTTACCACATTATTTAATTATATACAATATGCTACCTAAATATTTAATTCAGTAATTAATGAAGAAATACGTTAACAGTATTCAGATAACCGTTAAGAAATGATAACGAACTATCTATTTACGAAGTAAGAAATCAAGCAAGACTATTCACTTTCACTTGGTTAATGAACGTAGGTCAATAATCTACGAAAATTAACCGTGGAAAATGTGCAATATCTGTACTTTCTAATAACATTTTCAAGTCTTGCCAACTATCTATATTCGAGAAGTCTACCCGGAAAACGGTCACATTAAATTATCGTCATGTTAGTGAACGAAAATGCCAAGTCTGCTCCATGAAATATCAATATTTGCATATTTTTTCCATTGTCTACAAAATTGAAAGAATCAGTTTCTGAACGAAGTGAGTGAAGTAAAAATAGCTAAGAACCCTGAAACTCACTCTGAGGATAAAAATAAAAGTAGAATTACTGATTCTGTTACAATTTTTACTTAGCCACATAATTTTTCTTAATTTAAAAATAATCTTCAAATTAAAGTGACAACATAGTAATATAAATGCGGAAACAAGTGCTGTTCGTTGACTTTCGTGTATTTGTATTCTTTATTCAATGCCACAGTGCTATCAACAAAGTGCCTATTCACTGTTCTTATTCAAAAAGGCAAACCAAAGCCTGCTTACTACCTGTATTTGCCTTACATGTCTACAATTGTCAGTCTCAGGTCACTTATCAATCACATGTCCAGTGTACAACGTAAGTAGGAAAATAACTTGCTTCAGGTCTGACAAGTCCCATTACATGTGAGAATAAAGCCAAAAATAGAGAAATATAATGTCAAGATGTCCTAGTTTCTGTTTAGAGGAAAGCAAAAATACTGTTGTGAAAATAATCTTCACAAGTTGCACTTTGGGCTGACCAATTTTCCTCTCTATATAAATTGATAACTAAAGTTATTTATGTTTGGGCAATGTTCGATTTTTGACAATTTTTCGATATGAGTGACATTCGATTTTAGCGATTATTCTATTTGAACAATATTCGAATTCCAACAACTTTTAAAAATCCCATTTTCAGCGCTTCTTCGATATGAACGATTTCTAATGTTCAGTATTTTGATATATCAATTACTCTTCGATTTTTCTATCGATATCGTTACCAAATTTGAGAAACCCACAGTCGAAATTGTACGAACATTAGAGAGACGATGTCTCTAGCACATTTTCCGAAAGAGAGGGTGGAAAAGACATGGGCTAGGGCTCTAGTCAAGGCACTATTTAAGAACAGTATTTGCCTAATGGAACTGAGGGGAACCTGGGAAAAGCTTATGATGGGTGGCGTGTGAATGTTGCGCTTCTAGCCTAGAAAGCTCATTCGAAGTCAGCTTTCTTCTCTTGTAGATATTTCAACTCTCCTTCTTCCCTGTTAATTTTAACTTATGCAAAAAACCTCGAAAACATTAAATGAGTATTAGGCACGAACATAGCAAAATAATTACGAGATCTTAAAATAAGATCGTGTGGCTCATTATAATTCAGTCCTGAAATGCTCGAAGTCACACTTCCTTGTATCAAATATCTCGACTTATGCTCTCACTTGCTTAAGTTAAGGTAAGCGTAAAGTTGAATGGAATCGTCAACCAAAAAAATCTTAAATTATTGCCCACTTTTAGAAATATACTGTCTTGCAAATATTGGAAATATTCTTTTTTCATGAAAAGTTGTACTGTTCAGTGAGAAACGCCCACTGTGTATTTCAATTGGTTTTTTAATACCCTAATTGAACTTGTGAGGTTCAAAGGATTGGCTTACATTTTTTGAAAAGCGGGTTCCGACCACTCCGTTTGATGACCCTCGCGAGCTTTGAATCTCGAGATTACGCGCAAGTAATATTTTAGTGGTTTCAACTACAGAAACACAACGACAAAACTTACCGTGGCTAAGGGGTAGCACGTCTGAATACGAGTCGGGCGGCCAGGGTTCAAATCCTCCCATGCCTGGCGCTCTGAGGTTCATTCAGCCGTCACCTCTTAGCAAATTGAGTACTAGAGTGTTCACATTCAGTCGTTATATATTGAAGGCCTGCATCCTTTCTTTCCACATATCTCGATATGTTGCTATCCTCATCCATATAGCTCCTGAAAAATGCTTGATTTCACCTACGCATCTTGCATTTGATTTGTCACGATCGTTTCTCTTCTCTGGGAATAAAATGTAGTACGTTTGTCGTTCATCTTCCATCAGTTCGTCTAGCTATGTGACCGGTTCATCTCCACTTTATTTTCGTCGTGGTCTTGATTATATCTTCTACCTTTATCCATTAATTTGTCTTCCTGTCCCTCCTAGTTATTCCTAGCATGCATCTCTCCATTGCTCTTTGTGCAAATCTTTGAGTCGTTTGCGAATTCAATGTTCAAGTTTCACAGTCGTACATCATCACAAGTAAGAGACTCTTATTATAAACTTTACGCTTGAGACACATTGATAGTTTGCTTTTGAAAATAAAGTGTAGTCTTCCAAACGAGCTCCACGCTATTTTACATCTTCTATTTCATCCGTCAACTTGCCATTCGATGTTTTGAGCTCCCCTAGGTTAACATGCTCATTAAATATTGTCTCTCCATGAATCTTTATTTCCTTCTTTTGAGCATGTTTATTGGATGATTGTACCGTACATTACCTTTGTTTTTCTTAAATTCATTTTGAGTCCTATTTTCGAACTCTTATCACTCAGCTCTTTCATAATGGTTTGTAGTTCTGCACTTGAAACAAACAGGATTATATCATCAAAGAACCGTAGGTGACTAAGATATCCGCCATTGATTTTTATTTCATCTTCACCACAGTTTAAATTTTGGAACACTCCCTCCAGGACCGCAGAAAATAGTTTTGGAGAAATTGAGTCTCCTTGCCTTATTCCATTTCCAACTTTAATTTTTTCACTCTCTTGATGTAGTATAATGACACATAAGGGAGTCGATTAAATGTTTCGCAGCAACTTGATGTATGCACTTTCGATGCTTTGATGTTTAAATGATTTAAAATTTTAATGACTTTAGGCAACTTTGGCACAGGTCGGATGGATGGTGGGATGAATTAGTGGAATAAAGAAAGTGGGAAAGCTCCAGAAAAAAAAAACACGCACACGTTTTTTTTTTCACCACAAAACCAACATAGCATGAGCTGGGATGGAGCTGAGAAACGCTAGCACCAGAGATGGGCGCTGTACTATTGAGCTAATGTTGTCCCTATGTATCTCTGGTGTATCAGGGGATAACTCTGGCTTCATATCTTGTGAATATACTAAGACTCATTGCTGCATACCATGTAAATAATTAAGAACAATTTCGTCGTATGTACAAATGTTGTAGTTTCATTAAACTTATTTCTTAATGAATGTTTATTTTTTAAAGAAAGTAAAGGAAATAATACAGTAAAACTGCAATAAAGGAGTAGAAAATGTTGGAACACAAGAATTAGGAAGGCATGCAACCACCTTAAATTCGATCACAGAGTAAAATACGTATACGTATTTTACTCTGTGATTCGATGCAAGATCAGAAAATTAGTAAAATTTGTTTTGTTGGAAATAGATACTATTCTGATACCCATAGAACAATTTCTTATATATATATAAAGACGACTTCTACTGAAAGCAACTGTGTCTTTAACAGAATATTCCATAGTCACTCAGAACTTCCTGTTGTTGGTTGTACAAGAAATGATGGCATTCCGTGAGTCCAAAAATTGTACATAAAAGAAGGTTTTCTTTGGTTATGGGTACCCTTTTCTGTATGTAGCTCCACAGAAGCGTTCTTTACGAAACGAAACAGTTCCATTAAAATCGGCTCATCCATTGAAAAGTTATGCCCGAACAAATATTAAAATATCATATATACCCGTGTTTATTTGAGGAAAAACGTTTTTTATATCTTGAGAGGGGGTTAAAGAGGAGAAAGGGGGTAAGCTCTAGTGAAAGCTACACATTTCGATGAAGTGCTGAATTGAGCTATTTGGGGGCCCTGAACCAAAGATCTTTATAGGGCCCTTGTTACCTATCCCCTGCAGTCGTAAAAGTAGCTTATTTACCTTTGGCAGGGCCTCTGGATGAGTGGGGTCTTGGACTGCAGCCTCCTTTACCTCCCCCCGTTTAATCAGGCTCTGTCACGGTGGGTTGCAAAAGTAAGTCTCAGCCTTCTCAGCGAAAAATAAAGAAAAGTACTGAAAGAATTAGGACTTCCATTTCGTAGAAAGAAATGGGAGAATTATTTGGATTATATTGACACTAATGCAACAACCACATCCTTCTTTGTTCTATCATACTAGTATATTTCTCTCTCTCTCTCTCTCTCTCTCTCTCTCTCTCTCACTGACACACACACACACACACACACACCAACCAACGCCCGTTATAGCTAGCGGTGACACAAACATACAGAGGTATACAGTGCATATATGTCGCATTAGTCCCGTTTTTGAAAGTCCAGCTCTTTGGAAAATCTATTACGTCGACTTAGGGTCAGTTCTACAATCGACTGCTAAACTTCTAGTCATTGCTAAGTTGAGGCCAAGTCTGATTTTGGCCAATGAGAGTACACAAAATGAGAGTTGACCTCAACTTAGCGCTGACAAGAAGTTAAGCGGTCGATTGTAGAACTTACCATTAGGATCCCACAAACTGAGGCTTTTGATTTCTGCAGATCACTAGCCACCTCTGCAAAATGTTGCAGTTTCAGGAAGGGGGGGGGGGGATCTTGAATAGTTACAAGGGAAATTTTTACTTATACCCAGTGCTGTATTCCTAGAATTTTCACAGGGCATGCGCTGTGAATATTTTAGTTTATGAACCTGTAAGCGAAAACTACACTAAGCAAAAATGGCTCTGTTGAATAAACGCTTTTCTGTGCCCAAGGGTGACCACCACTTGTTTGTTGGTGTTAAATCAATACAACAAACCGTGTTGGTTTCAGTGATTCAGTACAATGGATGTGTTGTTAATGCTAATTCAACAGAGCATAGGGTGTCATACTAGCACAATTACATTGCTGAATCACCGAAATCATCACGTTTGTTGTAATACAAGTAGTAGTGGTCGCCCTGGGACACCGAAAAGCATTGAATTAACGCGATCATTTGTTTGCAGTGTACGTTTCCGTTTATTTTAGGCTTTAGAAGCATGTAGCCTTATTGTGAGTCTACATTAGGCTAAATTTCTGTGCGTGCACATGTTGGTGAAGACTGCCTCAGCGGTTGTTTCTTTGCTACTCCGAACTTTGAAAACAGAAAACGAGACAAAGAGAATATATACGTGTCATTACTTACTGTAAAAATTAGTATATTAATTGTTGGCACAATGCACTGCAGTACGTAAACACACAAATACATGTAAAATATCCTAAATTATTTATATCCGTCTCAATCATTTTGCAATGTTTTTGTTATCACTGTTTACAGCGTTACCAGATGCTGAGAACTAAAATTATTTTCATTACCTTTGTGAGATAAACCTCGAAATTCTATGTGGATAAACTTCAAAATACCCTAATGTTGTTAAACACAGGTTTATGAAAAGTGCCCTTATACATGTTGACGAAACATGACGTGTATGGATTTAGTTCTAAGCACATTGAAGCAAAAGCTTGAAACAATACTAGAATTTATATTGTGAACTCCATTTTTTAAAATATATCATTGATGGAAAGAATCTGGCAACCCTATGACCAGTGTTAGCAATAAAATTGCAAATTGATTAAAACAACACATGTAAATCATTTCGGCTCTTATATGTTTCTTCATTCGCGTGTGTGTTTCAACTTACTGTATTATATTCTGCCAACAAATATAGTAATTTCTACAGTAATTAATTATGCGAATATATTTTCTACATTATACACCCGCTCTGTCCGTCTGTCGACAACTTTCGACTCAGGAACTACTTACTACTAGTGCTAGGATTTTTTTTAGACCAATGAAGCTACACTTTGTGCGCATTTCTACCAATTATAGTACTTAACAGATGGCGATAAATACTGATACGCATCATGTAGCTTTCACCTTCTCAACATTTTGTTCCCGATCATGTGAACAGTAATAAACTCACCGGAGTCATAGCCAAATTCAATAAATAAATGAAACGAAAGTAGATGGTATACACATTTTAGCAGAAGGTATACGCTAGTGCCTCAGGTTAACCAGAAGGTATAAGGCGTATACCCTCGACTATAGCCCTGCTTATACCACAAGTGAGTGACGGACTAAAATTTTGCAGTAGTGAATTTCGAAGGTTTCCTGCGCTTTACTACACAGATTGTAATTCTAGTAGAACAATTAACGAGCACTCGTTATAACAGTATGTGTTGTTTTTAATTGAAGGGGGTGATTGACTCAGTCTGGGTGTTTATAGTCCCCTGGTCAACCCCTCTGAAGGATTATACACTGCATTATACACGCTGAATTGTGAACCTTCTTTTTGAAGTCGGTTAAAGAGATAAATGCAGTAAATGAATACAACTTGAAAAAAAAAAAAAGTGTTTATTATTTGTGTCAAACCTGGTTGGTTTTCAACGTCATTCATTTGTTCCCTCTTGTCCGCTTTCTATGGGTAACGGTGATGCCAAAGTATTGTACTATAAAAAAAGATGGTATCCATATTGTTTCTTTCTTGTGTGTGGTAACTGTTCTCGAAGAAAAACCCACACCAAACAATGGAACACCACTGTTGTCATAACGGAAACAATGTACCACTGAAACAGAGGACTGATGAAGGAATTATATTACCAGCTGAATGATATAGGGGGATTACTCTTTTACGTTTTGATTCAATCAGTTACCGTAATATAAGTATAGCAGGCACGTATCCAGAAGTTGGTTTTGGGAGGGGTCTGCGGGCTTCTGGGGGAATAGTCCAAGGTGTGTCTGGACATGAACTGTATGTTAAATACAGATAATTACAGTTACACCTAAAATTATAATTATTATGCCTAAAACTTTGAATTTTGAGTGGGGACGGATTCCTGGGCTCACCCCCTAAATGCGTCCCTGAGGTACTGGGCCTACTGGAATGGTCAAGCAAATAAAGATTTACAAAATAATATATTTTGGGAATAAAGGAGGTGGTATGTTTACGGTTTTCTTTGCATATGTTTTAAGCAAAGCAACTGTTTGTTACATACTTCAAACGAGAGCTGTTGAAAGATCGGTATAATGAGCTGCGGGTGTCACAACCCCGAAATACTTGAGAGCACCCCCCTCAGCTTCAAAATTTTTACGGTAAAAAATTCATAGAAACTATGCGAAACTGCACTACACCATCCAAATTTTGACTTTACACCCCCACCTCAAATTGAAAATCCTGGCGGAATCCCTGGCTGCTAACCTTTCGGAATTCTGTGAAAATTGATAGTTACTACTATACTAACGTTAAGAGTATTTAAGATGCCCCACCAAGAAGGAAATAATCAGATTGTGTTGTAAACTGATAATCAAAGGCACCTTGGGACACTATTGCTTACTTTACCACCAAAATGTTATCATATTTACTATGTTTAAACGAAATTGAATATGTCTTTCTAGCTGTGAAATTCTTCATTCCCCCTAGTGTACGAATATTTTAGATTCTCCAAGGGTTACCAATCAACTAACTACACTAATTGATATGTCTTACAAAGAATATTCGCCGGTCACGGTGAACGTGAGTTCTAATCGTCCGTGAGATTTCACATTTGAATCCAGATTGGGAAATATATGTTTGTTGATTTTAAATGGCATTGTAATTCGTATTGGGACAGGTCGAAGTAAAAGAAATGGTCCAAACAAACACAATAAAGGTTTGAAAACTTCATCAAGAGTATCCGGATTTTTTTGAGGTTCCAGAATTTCGGAATGTCAGATTCCGGAATTCTGGAATGTCGGAATTTCAGAATGTTGGAATACCGGAGTTTATTTATAGGACTTCGGAACTCCAGCTTTTTTAAATTAAATTACACAAGACTTGAAAGGATTTTTTTTTCTTTCACGCAAGCCCTGACTTCGTGAGTGTCTTCCGACTTGCAATCAAGTGGTCCTGAGTTCGTGCCTCGGAGAATTACAGAATATCGGACTTACAGAATGTCGGAATTCCAGAATATAAGAATTTCGGAATATTCCGAAATGCAAATGTTCCGAATTCCGGAATTCATTTTGAATTTGCCTAAAATTCCCTTCTAAAACTGTCCAAAGAAATTTTAGCGAAGTGCCGATTGTTGATAATTGACGAATGAAATACAATAGAATGAAATTTGTGCCCGTTTTAAGAAATCATAATGTCAGATATTGCCTCGCTTTTTATTTGTTAGCGAAACATATTTTAATCGTTTCGTGAAATACTCTCCCTTGTTGCACACTTTCGGCTGCATAATAACAGTGCAGAATGTTAAGAAACTACTCTATAGCTTGATTACGTGTTACACTTTTGCTGTATACTCTGTTTTGTAGCTCATCAAAATCAAAATAATGGTAAATAATGGACTGTAAAAAAAAAAGTGGGTATTAGCGGGTTTGATCTTCCCGAAACATCAACCCATTCTCTAATATCAGTGGGCAATTTGTTACTGTAAAAGGTAACGGGAAATAATTTGAAAGATTGATAGCAAGACTGAACTTGTCAACTAATGATTAGCATTACCATCTATGATTTGTTGTGAGAATTTAGGAGTAAATAAAGTATTTGTTAGTGTATATTACATAAACTTGCATGAGAAGTAGGCTAATTGTTTTACGGATGTCACCTTTCTGAATCGTGGAAATCCAACCTAGCTATTTGTATGTCGTAATGATTAAATTATATGCGATCAAACAGTATGGAAAGTGTTCTACTTGTGTGAACTGTCTGAGTTGACTTCTCCCGAACACCCTTAGTTATTGATTTTGCAAAGCCATTTGCGGTAATTTGTAGTAGAAGGGATACACCATGAGGGTTTGTAAATACAAATAATCAGCAAACAATCTATTCTAAAGTTGTCTGAAGTCCAAAAGTGAACTCAAATTCGAAATTCATACAAAGTACTCACGTTTAAAATTATATTTTTTAAAAAAAATATAAAAACATTTTTTTAAAGACATAGACTTTTCTTAAACAATTCGTACCAAAAAGTATAAAACAATGTTTATGCATGCCTAAAAAGAAAAGCATGGGGCGCATTCTCATATAGGCTACAGTCACTTCATGTTTTAAAAAAGTTTCTATATTTTTGGGGGGTTATTTTGATGTTCGGATAATTTTTCTGAAGTTAATGTTTTGTGACCCAAATCCTAAAGTGTTCTGCAACCAGTCAAACGCAACACCGTTAGAAACTATAGTGGAATTAACGAGTCCTCTTGCTTGAGCTTTAAACAATTGTGGCGGAGGGTGGCTAGCATATAGTTTCACGTGATTTAGTTCGGATGCCTCTCCACACCAACGTTGCCAAACTAACGCTTACACCTACAAGAGACCGCTTATGCCTCTGCGGTTCTCTCTTGCACTTTTGCAGTATGAATAAGAGGCAGTCCCGCTAAGGATGAAATTTGGCAAAAGAATATATACAGCACACGATGTTTTTACTAGCTCAGAGGCAAAGAAACTGAAGTCATTTCCAGAATTGGGGTTGCAGCCGAACATCCGTCCCCAACTTTCATTGGATGGCGGAAATGCAGGAATGAGGTCAAGCGTCAGGACTCGCTGCAGCCACTATAGTATTTATTTTAGGATAAAGAAGTTCATATTAAAATATGCTTATAAAATATATAGAAAAATCTGCTGGTCTAGTGGTTAGCGTTGCTAACTACGGATTGAGGGGTACCGGGTTCGATTCCCGGCGCTGCAAATGATATGGTCCAAGGCGTGTGGGTCTGGAACGGTGCCCACCCAGCATCGTGATGCAATTGTGGGGCTGCTATGAATAAAAAATGGTAGTGGCGATCACAGTGAGAGCTTAGTCTCTCCTCTCCCAACCCGTCTGGTCAGCGTGGGAGCAGTAGACCAATTCCTTCCTCCGGGAAGAGGTCTAATCCAGTAGTGGATCGTCGAATATGGCCGTGATTTATTTTATTATATAAAAGTAACAATAGAATATTGTGTTGTCGCTGTGCAAATGTATTACGTCGAGAAATGAGTTAAATTAACGTTGCAAGATTTGAGGACACCACGAACTATTTTGAACTAAAGAAAAGCATGTAAAAAAGAGTTGCTATTGATTGATATAAATTCCTCTAATGACCTTTTTTCATTAAAATGTCATTGATTTTAAAGAATAAAGCTACTTCCGCTTCCGATATTGTCTCGATGTACCATAGAACCTGTGTTTACAAAAGGAAACACGTTACAATCTGTAGCTTAAGCATGATATAAAAAAAGAAAAATATATAAAAGCGGAAGCCATGTTTAAAGCATCTTTCCACACCATGACCATGACATACTCACTGGATAAAGGATTCAAATTTTATTGTGTCTAAAACAAAAACTTCGGCTAGTGGTTCGTGACCGAAAGTTCTTTTAATATGAGAATGTTACATGAGTTATCTACGTTGGTTCATGCCTTAACTGTTAGTATAAATGGCAAAGTGAGTAACTAACGAATCCAAGGGCTAAGAAAGAACGTAATAGGTCAGTGAAAATCCGGTTATGTAGAAGTCCAGTACGCTAACCGAATGGCCAACCGCTCGCCGATAGTTGAACTAGGCCTAGATGGGTATTTACTCTTTTTCGCTTCTTGTTCCTAACCCTAAATTACCTTTTTTTCCTAACTGGTATAGAAGAGTTAATTTTCTAGAGTTCTATTTCATTAGGGAAAACCCGGACCTTGAATTCGATTTCATACATTTTTTTAAAAAAAAGATGTTTTCCCCAGATTCATTAGGAAACGCTAGCTGCGATTAGTTGAGGTTAGTCAAGGTTAGGTTATATTACATTATATTAAGCAAAGTTAGGTCCTTTGAGTGCGCTTGCCGTATATTGCCCATTTTCATAGCTCACTGGGTACTTTCTGAAAAGAAAGTTTTATTTACCTGGGAATGTTTGCTTGTTAGATCCAAGCCGGTCAGAAGTTCGAGGGATGGCGTCCGTCGACGAGTGCTCCTTCGGGAAAAAGGATGGGAAGAATTGAATTTGAATATGAATTCAAGTCCTGTAGGCAATTTTGGCTCAGATAGGTTGGATGATGATGGGATAAATTGGTGGAATGAATAAAGTGGGAGGAAACGGTAGAACCTCGATAAAACAAACACACACACTGATTGTCCACCACAAAGCTCACATGGCATGAGCAGGGATCTATCCTAAGACCCCTGGCACCAGGGGTGAGCGCTCTATTAATTGAGCCACCGCGGCCTGGCAGGGATGGGCCAGGATCTTAGTCCAGAGACCATCCTGGTATTTACCTTGAAAAATTGACTTAAAACTTTGGAAAACTTCAGTCATGATGTCTGACATCACGATTCGAACCGGTAGATTCCAAATCTTTGACTTCAGCCACTAGACTACGGGACTGGGATAAGTTCAAAATGAATACAATATGTACCAGTGGTAAGCGTAAGAAAGACCACGGAACTTTGCGTGCTTAATAAGTCTACCGCGTCACGTTAAAGAGAGAAACAGATAAAATGTTTCGTTTCGTAAGTAACCTGGCGACAATTTTGAATATTTTCAGCTTTTTAAAAACACTACGTTGCTACCTCAATACCGTTAAACATATTCCTTTCACAAAATGTCGTGGAAAATTATGCAAATAATCATAATAAATGCTCTTTACATGTCAAGCGAAATCACGGTAGTATACTAGGTCTCAGAAGAGCGTATTCTCGTATTTTCTTTTTTAATGTCAACTTGCGTAACTCCAGGAATTTCCTTTCGACAAGAACAACGTCTACATTCAACTTACTATATTATTTTTACTTGTTCAACAACCTTGTCGCTCACTCTAACTACAATATACGTGAAAGAAAACTAAATCTTAAGTCATGATTTCGACCAAAACGTGCATTTTGAGCGTGTCTTTCATGTCGATTTATTACCGTACAACTTGTTATAGCTAAAAGAATGAGCTATTTTATAAGCAAAAAATAGTGTGGACTTTCATTCAAAATTAAAGGCCAAAATCTCACTAACTTATTGGTATCTTAGCATTAGCGATGTTGACATTATTTATTTTCTATAATTTGCAATGAACCGACATATTGGATGTACGTCTTATGTTAATATTGTAGTTAAGCAATGGTTCTCTAATAATATTATCTAAAAAGGTATTTGTTGAAACTAGGAATTATAAATAGTTCAATTCCACATACAATGGATAATGGTAGGAACTATATTGTAACGACAGTTGATGTATCTTGAAATAATATCTGAAGGCAGTAAGATATTCTCTAAATTATTTTCGTCATTGTCAATGGAGGATCATTGCTCCGAAATAAAAAGATTCTAAAGATACCAGGATATGCGTAATATTTATGTAGCATTTATAGTGATTGAGATCCGTTGGATGTGGCTACCTTTTAGACACTTCTCCGAGATTAAAAACGTTATTCCTATAAAATCGATATTTTGCAGATAGCACAACTGTACGGATACTTGTTTCAGATTTCATTGAGTAGAAACTTTGATGCCGAGTTGCACAAAACACTTTAATCTTGAGTTAACTTGATTCACAATTAAATCTACAAGTCATAGATAAGATAATTATTATATATAGCGAATTCTCATTCTTTCCTTGTCTGTCGTGCCACCTGGTGTTAGTCCAGTCTAACTAGAAATGAAGTAATGTTAGTATGCCATGCGCAATATCTACGCTTTGAATCTATTGCGGGTCAGGAAAGTGAAGTATCATATACTGAACTAGAACTTTTTTTTTTTCGATTTTAAATCAAATACTGAAACAATCACTGGATGCTAGATTTATTCGGCTGGACTGACACCACGTAACGAAAATGTACTTGAAAGGATGGGTATTGTTATCTATGAGTATTTTATTTATTGTACGTAGATTAACCCATGGATCAAGATCATCCGAGGATTAAATGTTTTGTGCAATTGTTTGTGACAGTAAACAAAGAACGAAATTATTATTTTCATTTTTTAAAAAATAAAACTTTTTGGGTTTGTACCGTACGATCATTTTCGCCCTTTCCTCCGTAGAGAAAAAAAGGTTGACCGTGCCTTGTGACTAGCTGTAAATAATAAAAATGAGGTATTTCTATCTAAAACGAGTTCATCTGCAGAGGGTATCACTAAAAATTCAATCTCTTAAATGAGCCTTTCATTTAAACAACATATGGTCATTTGTGGGATTCTCGACACGCTAAGCATTTTTCGTGTCTTAGGAAACATATGAAGTATTGAGGTGCGATTGTCATAAAGCCCGTTGTCTCTTTCATTTAATATATTGTATATGTTTCACTCTGCACATCTGAATACTCTGGTAACTGATGGTGTTTAAATGAAACTAGTGCGAAGTGTAGGGATTGCCCCACTACATCGGGAATTCCGATAATTTATTGGGTCAATTCCGACACCAAATGAAAACACTCGGCAATTATCACTATATACTCAGTAACACTTTAGGACGACTTGATATTGCATGTGGAAATGACGTGTGACAGAATATCTCAAAATGAAATTATATTAAAGAGAATAAAATATAAAAGAAATTCTATCTCATCGCTAGCTTTCCTCGTTACTTCAAAGAACGAGTGTCAAACAAAAGGTGGAAGAACTAGATCAGAATCAATTCAAATTACGCTGTATTATTGATCGTTTATGTAGAGTTTCATAATGAACACCTCAAGAAGCATATGAAAGCTCAGAGATTTTATTACTGGATTAATTTAAGAAGTTTCAAATCTATTTGTTAGTTAAAATCCAAAAGAATCTTTGTTAAGCTCAGTTCCCTTTTATTGGCAATTCAAGTTTGACTTCTCCCTAATTCACGTTTTTTTTATTCTTCTTATGTACTGCAATGTGTATCGGGGAACGTGAGACGCTTTTCAGCTGTTGTAAGACTCATCATATTTCTTACCGCATCAAAAGCTGAAGATCGCATGGTTTCTTTGCTCCTAGAGTCTTTCGAAGCCTCTCAGTGGTAGTTGGCATGGAAACCATGTTTGGCATGGAAAATAAAGATATACATCTTTGTAATTAGCACGAATAGTGTCACATAGATTTTTGTGAAGAAAGTGTAGAAATATACTATTGGTGAAAGTGTCGGAATTACCCCACAACGTAATGTCAGTATTGCCCCAAAACGCCTAATATTAGAAATATATTAATTATTGGAATCAGTACCATTGACTAAAGAAAATGAAAAGACCTATGCACACACAAGGATTGTGTGCAATAACTTCGAACTCCATGATCAACACATGTTCATAAAAACTTAAGAACTGAATCTGCTAGTTTAGAACAGTGTCATTTTAGTGACGTTATCTGAACAGCTTACCTACAAATATGGTTCTGGTCCTTCAAATATACAACACACAAATTATTTCGGTTTTCGACTCAAAAATTTAATTGAACAAAATCTTTAAACTGTAATGAATATAAAACGAATATGTTTTCATGTTCTAAGCGCAGTTGTAACAAATTTATTTTTTAATATGACTGCAAGTACAAAATTTGACAGGTTTACCTTTCCCATCAGTATAATAGGCAAAGGCGTAACTACATTTTGTGACCCTTTTCCCCCCGCAAGAGAATACTCAAGGCCGGAGATCGATTCGACTCATTCGCCCCTCCGCATTGCGGGGTGATGCGCCATAGTAGTTACGCCCCTGATAATAGGCACATTTACACTTGTCACTAGATTATTATTTTAGATTTTCCATTATGAGGTATTTCATGTTGTGTGCTGGTGATACAAATTGACCTAATACACTGCAAAGTCATGAAACTTCCCTTACTAACACTAAACACTTTTTGTCCGGGAGGTCATGGGTTCAATCCCAGCAGCCGACCATACTGACTGAAGTTTTTCCAGGGGGGTTCTCTCAGTTACGACAGACAAATGCTGGGATGGTACCTTCAATTTAGACCCTGGCCGACACCTTCCCGCATCCTTTTCCCTCCGCCATCCTGGTTTGAGCCTTAGATGCCTAAAGACCGTAAACAAAATTTATAAAACACTTATTATCACAACAGTAAATAAAAACTTACATTTTTTTAATTCCAGATAAATATTGAATTCACACCACTTCATTGATAGCATTGCTCAACATAAGTCACTTCACAATTGAAGTGTACAGGCAAAGAAAACGCATTTTAAAGTCTATCCCATTTACTTTCAAATAATTTATATTCTTAAAACCGCTGATACTTGGTGATTATTTGAGCTTTTGTATTAAAACATTCTGTGGTGTTAGCTGTCGTTATGTAGTACTTGTTACGACTGCAAATTCTTCTTTTTTTATTGCACATACCCCCTTCTTTCCCTGTACTTATCAGTTGATGCTGAAGACTGAAATGTTGTCAGCACAGTGGTTAAAGCCATGTGAATAATGTGACCCAATGCATTGAGTTTCGACTAGAATACAGTCTAATCTCATAAGGCTACTTTAATTTTTTATAGAGCTTGAAACGAGGCTAACAATGAAAAAGTCTGATGTACTTAATTTACTACGGTACTCATTCAACAATTCTATATATAAAAAAAAAACTCCAACTAATGAGAAAAACTACCAGTAAGTTGCACTTTGAACTTCCCTGACACATTCTCTCATTGGACAATTAAACTTGCAAACAAATGATGACCGGTTTAAAACTACAGATGGTATTTTTAGAATGTCTCTGGGCTCGTAAAAATTCCGACATCCCTACCGCGTACCTATCTTCCGCATATGTACTTTCTTTTTGCTTTGAACAAACGGAAAAGAGGCTTGACACCTTCTTCATTCACATAACTCAAATTTCGTTAATTTTGATTATCACCTTTTACACCCGAAGAATTCATTTGTAACGTAAACAAACTTAACGTTACCTAACCTGAAACCAGTACTGTATACAAATTATTCATAAACAAGGAACCTACGTATTATAAATCATTCCGCATCAATTCGAATCGTTCAAATCACTGCAAGGTTTAAAACTTTACTCAATTCAAAACATAAAGAAGTGAACAGGATATAGGTATCAAAATAATGAAGAAAGGAATCGAGTTATTGTTTCAGTTTAAATAATTGAATGAATTATATAAAAGTACCTAGAAAGGAAATACTGTAGTTGTTATATCTAAAAATAACATGGTTACCGTATACGTACTACTGCAGTGAAAGTGTTTCTTGGTGATTGATTGATAGCCTTTAATTAACTGTACAACAAGTTATTTATAAACAAGACGTGTGGAACATCTTAATAACATAGAAACAAATATATTACAATAAGTGAAAGTACATCTTCCACAGAATGGTACACGGAAGAAATTGTAAGAAAATTTAGACATGCTTTTGTTTTATTTCGGTTAATTGGATAATCTGAATAACAAGTTTCTGATGCAAATGCTAGTTAAGCTGGTTCCGGAGTATAGTTGCAGAAAAATGTTTGGAATAACGGGCGAAAGCTGATGGAAATATAAGGTTCTCCTTGAATAAGAATGACTTCATTTCAACATAGTTTTTTTTTCTCTCTCTCGTATTACATTAATCGGAACAGTTGCAAAACAAAAATAATAGGAAGAATAAAAGCATTACCAAGAAGTTTACATTAAGTTTGTGTAGCGTTATTTGTAAAATGCATTGTCGTGACTTAAAATCTTCTATTCGTACTTTAAAAATCTCCTTTGGACAATATGCAGATGTTTCTTTTTTAAAATAATCTTGTTAATAAATGCTTTGTAAATAAAGATAGATAAAATGAATTGTATGGGCGGTAACAGCACTATGGCTTACGCCCTTCCCGAATAAATGCTTCTCAGACAATGAAAACAATGACGATTGTACAGTGTACACCCAAGAAAGAATGTATTCCGGAAACGTATCATATAATGTTTTAACTTAAAATACACTTATGGGCTTAAACAGCGACGAGCTAAGCACCTAGCTGATGTCTGGATCATAAGAGAACCTTCCGTTAATTTCAACATTCCCAGAATATATATATATTTTTTTTTCGAGTGTACAACAGGGAAGATTTCTTCCGGGAATGAACATATAATAATGATCTACCTAAACTTCCCTCCTGTATCGTCCCAGAATTATTGCGGTATTTATTTGAAGATAAGTTCACCTGAATTTCACGAATTTTCCAAATTCTTCACGTGTTGTACGTATTCTTCCTAGATTGGTCATCTGTACAAGATATAAAATGCTTCAATTATTTCCACGTGGGAAGGTGAGTGCCCTTGAGAAGACAGTGCTAAAAGTTTGTCCCATCGCGTACCGTAGCTGCGGCGTTTCAATTCGTATTCTTGCAATAGGAGAGGAAGAGAGGGAGAAACAAATGAAGAAGAAAAGGAATTGGGCAACACTGCTTGAATGGTTGCCTATGATTTGTTGTGAATAAAAGTCTTTTCAGTTTGAAAATCGCTATAGGTTTTATTGGAATTCAACATTGGCAAGAAACACCAAAACATGGTTCAAAATTTTCCCCTATAGGCTGAGAAACTATTGAGGCCACAACATACATCTTTAACATGTGGGTGAATGAAAAGAAGTAACGAACACAAATTAACACATGCCGGTCGAGCGGTCTGTGGCGGTAGGCCATCGGCTCGGCTCGAAGGTCCCGGGTTTGAGTCCCGGCAGGAGCATGGGTGTGGATTTTAACAGCTAAAGGCGAATCGTGACGGGCCGAAGTCGAAAGTTACTAGACTGACCCATATCAAAGTTTACCACAGTTTACAAATTCACACAGCTCTAACAGTGAATTGATTCCCAGTCAGATGTAGAAAAATTCTCAAGGATTTATATTTTTGTTTCCAGTACAGACAAAAGTTTGAGGTTCAGTTCGTGCTAATCTGAAGTCTGAGTTGTGATTGTGGTGAACTTTTCAGATAGGCATTCTTTGGATATTCTGTCAAACTTAAAGTTTTCCTCATACAAACGTAAATGTTGAAACTAACTTGTCATGCCATGTGGATAGCTTCGTAATTTTCTGTGATTAGCTAGATTAACCTATGCTACGGCATGCAGGGCGTACTATCTTTAAAAGGATTTAGGGACATAAAAAATTTAAAAGAACCCAAAACTAAGTACTACATTTATTGCTTACGGAACTCGCAATATCATCGCCGCAGTAACAAACGTTCGCTATTTGATTCTATCCTGGGCAACGTCAAGTCAGTTTTAATCTCGAAAATCTCTTCTAATATTATCATCTCAATTCCGAACGACGACGTCTCGGTCTTCCCAACGACCTCTTTCCCGCCGGCTTACCAACCACAATGAAATAAAAATCTTTGTTTCCCCCCTCTCCGAGCTAGGTGGCCTGCCATCTTAACCTTCATGATTTTATTATTTTTGTAAAATCGAGTGAATCAGCCTGTGGATTTCTTCATTATGCAGTCTCCTCCATTCTCCAATCAGCTCGTCCCGTTTCGGCTCGTATGTCTTTCTCAAGACCTTGTTTTCAAACACAAGTAATTTATGTTCAACTGCAATAATGATCATACTCCAACTTTCGCTGCCGTAAAATATTACCGACAAAATAACCGTTCTAAATACTTTTAATTTCAGCTTTCTTGATATTAATCGTCTCGGTCATGTTAATTACACACACTCCCAGGTATTTAAAGTTAGTTTCTCTATGATCTCATTCTTTATTGTTATGTGTTTATTTCCTTTATTCTCTGTGATGTATCAAAAAATTACTCTTGAAAGAAATGGAAGCACTCGAAATGAGGCTCTAGTGTAGTAAGGAAGAAATCAACTCGATGAAAAAGTAACTGAATTAGGAAATGCTGCGAAGTCGACGAGAAAGGAGCAAAAATAAAGATTGCAAAGAAGAGGCAACGAAAAACCGACGAGAATATGGCTTACGCGGAAATGTAGTGAAGGTATACTTGATGGAAATGCATGAAGAAGAAGAAGTGGACGCAAAGGAAGAAGAAATCATGCACTAGAAGAAGAAAGGAAAGCGGAAGAGTAGGATGAATTTAGAAGGATGAACTTGCTTACGATGGCAATACCTTGTCCTAGTTTTGAGTGGAATTCTATCTCACGTTACACAAAATGTCTACGTGAAGACAGAATTTGCTCATAATTAATGTGTCTTTACATGTCAAGGTGTTTTTATTAACCGTCATGCAATAGGCTTTAGATTTACCGGCTGCTTTAATTTCTGAAATGTTTTAATTACAAGACAATAAATACTAAACGACTTAGGACTATAAGAATACCCGCATCGTCACGGATGTTGTGCTAAACATAATTACTTTCCCTTTCGCTTTAACAAGAGTCGCGACCTTGGTTAACCTATTATGAGGTGTATCTGTTGTGTGTATATGCACTTTCACTTTGTACTTCATGTACTTGTACAGAACAGGGAGAGTTGTACACAAGTTAGCACACACAATATACTGAATTATACTGTAAATGCTCAAGTGCGTAAAGTATGATGTAATTCGCTGCTGTGTTAAAATGCAACGAAACTATGGACTTTGTTTAGGATTACATAGTATTGTTCTGCAATCTGCTCTCAAGCTATTGTTGTATTCTACCGACGTTCTTGTAGTAGAAAATACATTATTTTCTTCTTGCAAAACTGTCTAGAAAAACTACATACATGGTTATTAACAAGCGCAGGTAATTCTGAATTATATTTTGTGGGCGTGCAGGCATAACAGCCCCCCATTGTTCTGGCGTACGAGGAGCTCCTGAAGTCAAGTGACAAGATGTCCCGAATTTCTCCGAGACTCCGAAACTTCTTACTATGGATGGTTATAACCAGCGTGATTGGGTTGTGGTTTTTCTGCCTATTCTGTAGAGCGGCAGCTCCCAGTATATTGTATTTCATTTCGCGATCTCTTTACGAATTACTTTTACTGAAGTTATTGAAATGGACCCAAAGAAAAGTCGTATCCCGAACTAGATGTGTCTTGTTACAATGAAATAGTCTGTTTTCTGTCTTTTTTTTCTATTCTTATTCGAACTAATGCAGTGTTTTAGCGGGATATTGCCCATAGAGAACGAACCCGTCCTAGAAAAGTTAGCAGGGACTGTGAATAACACGTAGAACTTAGTTTCATATCTCCCTTCTCCGTGATGTAACAGTTTGTCGCTTAGTATGCAGTATCTCAGAGCAGAGGTATCTATAAAAGAAACGCTGATTTGAACATAAACGCAGATAAAAAGAAATACGCCTCACACTGTATTCGTAATTAGTAGGCCGACAGAAAAGTACAATCAATAAACTGGCAAAAAAAAAAAAAATCCGATTTATTTATTTATGTCTGATGGATGACGCCTCTTAGCGAGCAGTCTTCAGTGGACAAAGAAAAATCCATGATTTATTTATTTATGTTTGATGGATGACGTCCCTTAGCGAGCAGTCTTCAGTGGACAAAGAAGAAAGGAATAGAAATGTCCGCTGCCTAGGCACCATATCAGTATTCGCATTACAAAATTGAGGAAAAACCTGGAAAAGTCAGTATGACCGGCAGAAGTGACGATCCAAACTAATAATAATAATAATAATGAGCACTATATCGCAGGAGCTGAGTAGATAATGTATAAAGGTTAAATAGTGGTAAACTAGTGATATATATATTCTTGAGTAAATATAGAGTGAATGTATTCTAAGGAGCTCTTTCTATGGAAAATAGGATATCTTCAGATAATGGACTACACTTATAGATTGCTCAAAGTTGTAACGAATCTTCCGATGGTAGAGCAAAACTCAATGTTAATGTTATTTTGGATGGCATTCTTTAAGAATATTATAGGGCTTTCTTAGGTACAGTACGGTTGATTAAAACTATTTAAATGTATACATTGAAGATACAAAATTGATGAAATATGAAGCGGCTATGAGTTCCATGTCGGATTATTTGGATGCATCGTTCGATTTGTTATAATTTAGGAAGGGGGAATAGTAGAACTAGTGGTTGCTGGTAAGTTTTAACCTAGTACCTGTTTCGGTAGAAATACCAAGATTTTATCCCTGGTTGGCATGATACTCGGAATCAACAACCGTGAATCAAATCCTCATGCACCATGGAAAATCCCCGGCATCCCCCACCACAAATCGAACACTGCTTAGATGTAAGGGAGTATTATCTCTACCTTTCTTATATACGTCATCCGCAAAAGACCTCTCTACCACGAAGAGGCAAAGTAAGAGTGCTCTTCTCCTTATACTTTATGGCCGGAGGTCCCGGGGCACTGCCCCTGCCTAGTTACGCATTACGGCACTGTATGATACCTCAAGTAAAACCAATACCTTTGGCAAACCTGCCATGTGGCTGACGTCACTTCTAAACAAGAAATCAGTTCGCAACTTTGCCGCACGCACAGATAAATCAAACTAGTAATACTTCAATTGAATGTTTACTAGATACTGGGTTCAATGACAATAAGTAATAGGTGTTTAGGAACACAGTATATTAGGTGTTTAAGTACAAGAAGAAGTATAAGTGTCAGTATAAGAGAAAACATATTTTTCGTAAAGTTTTTCAGTAAAAACCCAAATTTTGGAAAGGAGAAACTGTTTGGAAAAAAAAACGAGAAAAACTTATAAACCCAAGTTGTTGTTTTTTTTTTTCATCTTCCCATCTCTACACACGTCACGTTACTGTATTCGGGAAGGTTAGACGTTACCATGAATACAGTAGAAAATGTTTTGTCGTAAAATGTGTTCAATTTTGTCTCATTACCCCTTTCGTCCAAGTTAACTCCTTTTGCTTCATTATTAATAATTAAAAGAAAGGCAGCAATCACAAATTCAAGTATTGTATGGCATTGATCTTACGAAAACTTTCTGTTCTGTCAGTAAAATTCCCTTATAGGAGACGTTTTTCGTTTTTGGTAAGTTCGTTCTTAATCTTTCTGAGTTCTTCCAGTTAAATTCTTGATGTTTACTTAATTATGATTTGTTTTGTAGTAGGTTTTGTCATTGTATCGGGGATATTCGGTGAACAATGTTTGCGACTGGTTACAGACTGTAACGCAGATTAGACTGGAGTAGATTTTATTGCTTTAAGTTAATCAAAAGACGTGGTGATAGCATATAGGTATTAAAAAGGTTAGATAAATCAATACAAGAGTACAGGATAATATTCAGAACACAAATTACGATACTTATAACAGAATTAGAATTTAAATTTGAATAGAACATGAGCAATGGTTTAAAAATGGTCAATACTCAACTTTCGCAATGTAATCAATATAATATTATTAATTATTATGAAAAGAATGATCAGTGCCCACAAGGAAGTAGTGAAATAAAGAAAATCGGATATGCAATAGAAGGTTAATTTTTATGACAATTTAATAATAAGTTGTTTTTTTTTCAGTTGATTTTTAAATTTTTTTACAGCATGGCAGATGAGGAACCAAAACAAGTTTCTAGAACTGATCTGTGAACTTTTTCTATCTTCAACTTAAATTGAATTAAGGTAAATTTCGTCATAATTGCGCTAAGAAGTAACAATCACTACGTTGCATCTTAATATGTGGTTGATTACGCTGTTACATAAAATGTCTCTCTGATGTGATAATATCTTGAATATGACGAAAGATAGAAGGAAAATAAAAAAAAAAATCATTGCCTTTCTCAAGATATGGATGGGAAATTCTCAACGTGGGAAATTTCGCAAACCTTATTGGCCTGGATGAAATATATATTACAATAGACTCTATACGACATGTTCACGTAACTTTGACTAGTTAGTTCCTTGTCATGTGGTTACATTGTTTGACAATGACAGAAAAAAAAAATATTATTTGCTTTTTTTCTCTCTCTCGCTTGTGGTGACAATAAGCTATATAATTGTACGTTTGTTGTTCGTTCTTTATTTACTCCATTAAAAAGAATGGTCTGTTAGATATTTTTCTAATACAGAAAAATATAATAATTTCACACGCTATTTAAAAAGGATTGCTTTTTTAAACCTGATTTTATGTGTTTTTTCAAACTATAAACTTCTGCCACAGGGGGTTGTTTTCAATGAAATTATTTAATAATTGAATTAATAGTTGCAATTTGTTGACTGTGAATACGAATTTTATTTCTATCGCCTAATTTAATTTTCATGTGCTGGATAGGTATCAATGGTTTAAGTCCATCACATGGATGGATTCGGCGAACACTGTTCCGAGGGCGAGTATGAGAAAACTATCGTTCAAATCCTATATTTTAGGTTCCATCCGGTATTTACCTCTCAGTGTCTCTATATATGTTCTTTGATTTACCTTGTGGGACTGAGGGAAATCCTGAAAATTTCTTTTAAAATATCCGTTATGAACGGGATTCGAACCCGTGCCGCTTTTGATTATTATTATATTTCAATGGATCACCATTTTTAGCTTCAAATGTATCGTGGGCTACCTTAGACGTATATGATAATCAGAGGAAAGTAGGTGTTGCAACATTGTACTGGCATTAAACATTAGTATTGTGTGCTTTTGGCTAAGATCGAAACAAGGAACGACGTCATGTTTTGAAATTTGCATAAGAATTTTGTACCGAGTGCAAAATCACAATATTTCCTATTTTACTTTGACCTTGTCGCATCACCTATGTAGCATTTGATGGGGAAAGGTGTGGTTCGAACTCTACAGGTAAAAAAAAAAAATCGTATTCAAAGTGTAGGACAAAATAGCCAAGTCTTCTCACAAAATACTGTATATGCATTTGTCACGATTTTCTAATATTACGAAATATGAAGTTTGACAAAATATTAATATGGAATAAAAAGAGAAGAATATTTTATTAACCATAAAACTACCATGACAGTTACCATAATTCACGTAATATTAAAACTTTACCAAATATGTGTATCATAATTAGTGGATAACGTGAAGCAATAAGATTTTTAAAGATATATAGAAAGAGGGGGAAAGAATCATTAAGTATGGGAATATATGGTATCTATACGTAGTAAGTTGGAATAAATTGTGCCAATACATGGTTAAGCAATTTTTCGTAATATACTCTTCTTTAAACCTTGGTTGTTTTCAGGTTTGATTACTAGATGGAAAATTAAAATTTGAGCTCTAAGAAAGAATATAAAGTAGTAACTTCATTAGTCTAAATTTTGAGTTAGAAAGCGGCAGACAGTATTTCTTTCGGAATAACAAAAGCAGTTTGTTTTGTGAATTGTTTGGATCATATGAACGTTATCAGCTTTCTTTTAACAATGTTTGAGATACATTTATTACTCTCATTGGTCAGCTAAAGCAGAAATTAATAAACAATGCATCTCGTAAGACGTCAAACTAGTTCGCTTTTGTATGGCATTTCAAAAGAGAAATTCTAAGTTGTGCGTCATTAACATTTTAATAAAAACTTAAGTACATGATGCTAGGGCCTATTTACATTATTTTGTCTTTAATAAATTAGTTTGTAAATAGATTAAAACAAGTATGTAGTGCGATTTAATTTGTATGGCATTTTAATTATGGCACAATTAAAGTACTCCCACGCAGCCATATGTACGTACATAAACAACTTTCTGATACCGGTTAAGAGTGTTTACAGTCTTTTCAAACAAATATAAAGTGCTTTTATTGACACACACAAAGAGAGAGAGAGAGAGAGAGAGAGAGAGAGAGAGAGACAGAAAGAAGTAGTGGAACAGAGATCGTTACTGTTGATTCTTCTGTTCGTGAAAGTTTCCAAGATTTTATTTGTTCTTTCTCTTCTGTTTATGCGGCCACTTTTATTCCAGCCTCTTTAAGATGCAAATCACGAATATTTTTGCCATAAGTGCATAATGCGATTTGCCATCTTTCGTAATAGCAAAGTGGATTTTTTTTTCCCTCACGATTGTTTGTATTAGTTATGACTTCACTTGCAAGTTCTTTATAGGTGACGGTGATTTCAGTCAGAAAATATTCTTCTTGAACGTGACTTAAGCTGCCAACAATTTCTTTATTTTTCTTCCTTTCTCGTCGTCAACTTCTCAAATAACTATTTTCTTAAGGAAAGAACCGTTAAGTCATTTCGTATTACAACAGTTTTTTTTGCTTTGCTTTGAGAGAGAGAGAGAGAGAGAGAGAGAGAGAGAAATAAAAAACATTTTGGTGTCGCTGGCTCTGGTCAACGCAATAGAATGTTAGGAATTAGGATACGTTAAGATGAAACTTCACTGTACTCATTTGCGCTGATAACACGAATCATAACATCTGTGCCCCCCTTCCCTTCTGCAATAGCTTTGTAACGTGATTCGCATCCCAAAGACAAGAACGTATGACTAATGAAAATGACATTCAGAAATATACTTTTCTCAGAATAACATTGATTTATATAATAAATACATATACAGGGCATGTCAAAAGTAACTAGGTGTTTCAATGACTGGAAAGCACAATTTGTTGTGTAATATTTATCGATACTGATACGTCAGAGAATGAACTTAGTAAATATTTATGGCAGTTTAGTGTAACTGCAATGGCAATGTGCAACTGCTTGAGACCTTTTCGCATGAGGATTGAAGTCTAAGATTTACGAAAATAAGGTAATATAAATGATGCTGTGTTATGTAATCGTTTGAGAGCAGTCAACACACTTAATCACAAACCACATGTTACTTTTTACGTTTTGCGATACCACTGAGTTTGTGTTTAATCTGAGTGAAAATCATGTGAAGTTACTTAAAATATTAAAGTTACTTTAAAGCACAGTAAAACACCTTGACTCCATTCATTGATATATGATTATCGGTATACATGTGCAATTACTTACACTAAATTACAGGCTTCCTTCATTGAAATAGACAGTGACTTTTAAGGCACTTCTATATAAGTACAAATAAACAAAAGAAAACTAAAATGTAAAAGCAAGTACTCGTATCTCGTTCTACAAGAACAGACAGACAGAGAAATGTTAGAAATGAGGTCGATTAAGTGTGAATGAATAAATGCGAGAATAGAATGAGAAAAGATTCTCTGCCGAAGAAGACATATTTTTTTCTGTGAACTGATGAAGTAGCAGTTAATTAAAAGGTTGAATACTGTACGCGTGGAATAAATAATCGTGTTCATAGAATATAGTGCATATACATCCCAAGTGTAGGATATATACTTATATTTTAGTATACTTATAACAATTACTGTAAAAATAAGAGACGGATTTTGAAAAAGTTACAATGCCTTATAATCGACAACTGCAAAACATTACTTGAAGAAATTGGGTTATAATGACATTTCGAAAATATTAATTTCTGTACCTTTCTCACTTACCGTATTGTAGGTGAAACTCACATATGGCCTTCTGCCAACTACACTATTTGCTTTTGTTCGTTTAATCGCAGGGGTCTCCAACTTACGGTCCGCGGGCCAGATCCGACCCGCATAGCTATTTTGACTGGTCCCAAAAAGAATATAAATACAACCTGCAAAATAGTTAATACATTAAAATTAATACGTTACTTTTAAGTTAATCCTTGTTAATATGGCCCTAATTCTCTTCTTGATTAGAATCTGGTCTCAATTCGGCCCGCTGCCAAAAAATGTTGAAGGCCGCTTTGGATAACACTTAATAATTAGGAGGAATATCGACCATAGACACTGCGAGCGAGGCGTCTGGACAGAGTCTATGGTATATCGATATCATTATGTATTCTTTTTAAAAGAAAATAAGTATACTTGCGAAATCTAGTCGATTTGCAAGTTAAACGAAATTTGATTTCTTTTTAAAGTATCTTTGGCTCAGGTCAGAATAAAGTACTGGAGATAATGGAGGACAGAAATCGTCCAGATTGTACATTGTCCTGGCATTATCCTGGAGTGGCAGGATGGCCAGTCACTGGATTCAAATCCAAAACGTTCCAAATGCGAAGCCAATGTCCCTTATCAACTGAGCTACGGTCGATCGATTCGAGGGATTTTGAATTCTGTGTTATTTCTTATATGTCATCATCATCATATTCACCCGTTTTCTATCCACTGCTGGATGAAGGCCTCCCGCTTTTCTTTCCACATATCTCGGTCTGCTGCTATCCTCATCCATGTAGCTCCTGAAAAACGCTTGATTTCATCTACCCATCTTGCATTTGAATGTCGTCTCGGTCGTTTCTTTTCCATAGGAATCCAATGTAGTACATTTGCCCTCCACCTTCCATCTATTCGTCTAGCTATGTGACCGACCCATTTCCACTTCATCTTCTTCGCAGTCTTGATTAGATCCTCTACCTTTGTTTGTGCGCGAATCCATTAATTTATCTCCCTGACCTCCTAGTTATTCCTAGCATGCATCTCTCCATTTCTCTTTGTGTGACTCTCAATCTTTGAGTTCTTTGCGCATTCAATGTCCAAGTTTCACAGCTGTACATCATCACAGGTAAGACACATTGATAATAAACTTTAAGCTTCAGACACATTGGTAGTTCCCTTTTGAAAATAAAGTGTAGTCTTCCAAACGAACTCCACGCATTTTTACATCTTTTAATTTCATCAGTCAACTTAGCATTTGATGTTTTGAGCTGGCCTAGGTAAACATACTCATCAACTATGCCTATTGTCTCTCCGTTAATCTTTACTTCCTTCTTTGCAACATGTTGATTGTACATTACTTTCGTTTTACTTAAATTCATTTTAAGGCCTATTTTCGAACTCTCATTACTCAGTTCCTCCATTCTGGTTTGTAGTTCTACTGCGCTTGAAGCAAACAGGACTATATCATCAGCGAATCGTAAGTGATGAAGATATTCGCCATTAATTTTAATTCCAAATTCATCCCAGTTTAAATTCTGGAACACTCTCTCCAGGACCGCACAAAACAGTTTTGGAGAAATTGAATCTCCTTGCCTTACCCCTTTTCCAACTTTAATTATTTCACTTCCTTGATGTAGTCTAACGAAAAAAGTAGCAGTCGAGTAAATTTTTCACAAGAACTTGACGTATGCACTTTCGATTCCTTGATGTTCAAATGATTTAAGTACTGCTGACAGGGAGACCGAATCGAAGGCTTTTTCGAAATCTATGAATCCCAAATATAGTGGAAGTTCATATTCATTAGTCCTTTCCATACCTTCATTCAATGTTTTATGTGTTCCATTGTGCAAAATCAACGACGAAACTCAGCTTGTTCCCTTCCCTGGTTAAAATCTAAGTCCCGTTCAATATGATTTAAGATAACTTTGGTGAACATTTTATATTGAACTGACAGAAAACTAATTAGTCTGTAGTTTTCCACGCGTTCTTTGTCCCTTTTCTTGTACAACAAAATAATAACAGCATTATTTCAACTTGAGGGTATTTCTCTCTCCCTTAGGCACATCGAGAACAATTTTGCAAGTTCCTCTTTCATCTTTTCACCTCCCCATTTAAACATCTTTGCTGCAAGTCCATCTTCTTCTGACGATTTTCCGTTCTTCGTCCCTCGAAGTACTTTATCCACTTCTTCTTTCATTATGTCTGGGACATCTACATCATTTTCTTCTGAATCATCATTTCCTAGCTCTTATTCGGAATAGTACAATTCTCTGTAGAATTTTTCAAATATTTTTATAATTTCTTGTTTATTTCGTGTTACGGTCCCGTCTGGTCTCTTAACTGCAATTATTTGCTTTTTCTCTATCATGAGCTGCTGTTTGTTTTTCTTCAGGCTCTTGTTTTCCTCGATTGTATTTCTTACAAGATTT
>JAGDQP010008158.1:31106-62963 GCA_022664845.1 Lepisma saccharinum
TTTTCTTCAGGCTCTTGTTTTCCTCGATTGTATTTCTTACAAGATTTGCTTCGTTATATCTTCGTACATCCTCTCTTATGCTTTTCCTTACGGTTTTATTTAGTTCTATGTACTCAATCCTCTTTATACAATTTTCCTCTTCTTTCATTTCCCTTCTATTCTTCATCAAAAGTTTAGTTTCTTTTGAGATTTTGCTCTCTTTTTTCTTTCTGGGACCTGCTATTGCCTTGGGTGTTTCTCTTATTATCTCAGTCAGTATTTTATTTCTGCTATTGATGTCATCGTCATTCTCTAACTCTTCCAAGGCGCTGAATCTGTTGCTTAGTTTTATATCGAATGTCTGTCTGTGTTTCCTTAGATTTTCCAGATCTAAAATTGGAGGTTTTCCTCTGATAAGCTTCTTTCTCTCAAGTCTAGTATTTAGTTTCAGCTTACATCTCACCATCCTATGATCACTCGAGACTTTGAAACTGTTCAGAGCAGACACATCTTGTATAATTGCCCTGTTATTCGGTAGAACATAGTCTTTTTCGTTTTTGGTCCCATTTGGACCTTGCTATGTCCGCTTCCTCTGGAGCGGTTTCTTGAAAAATGTATTGGAAATGAACAGTCTGGCTTCTGAGAATTCCACTAACTTCTCTCCTCTCTTGTTTCTTTTGCCAAATCCAGAGTTTTCAACTTTCGTGTCACTGCTCTGCTCGGTTCCTACTTTTGCATGAAGTCTCTAATTACAATTTTGTAATGCGATTTGCTACCAAAATTTTCTGTATCTCCTCGTATAGGTCTTCGACTTCTTCCTCCGGGTGTGAGGTTGTTAATACACTTGTATAATTTCCATACTGTATCTCTTGTTTATCTTTATTACTACCCGTGCGATTCTATCTGAAATTCCTTCAATTTCTGTGATCCGTGCCTTCAGGTCCAATTTAATTATAAAGCCAACGTCTGTCGGTTTTCCATTTTCTGTTCCTTTGAAGTAGAACGTGTGCCCTGACGGTAGTTCCAACTGTTCTGCATTCTTCCTTCGCACTTCTGATAGTCTTGTGATGTCCCACTTAATCCTTGTTAGTTCATTCTTGAAGTATTGGAAACATGTACAGAATAGAAATTAAAGCTGGGGAAAGAATGGTAAACTAGTGATCAGAGCCTTTAATCTAGGTACTATCCTGATATTCTTCCTTGTGAGACTGAGCAAAACCTCAGTCGTGATGGTTGGAGTTACAAAGTATCGAGGCAGCCTCTCCTTCCAAGCGTTAAACGGCAGTCAACAGCCTGAGTCTCTGCACCAAGAAGCAAGATGATTTATAAAAAATATAACACATTGATGGACAAACGCCATGCACTGGTCAATCGTAAGAGTGTGCTTATCCACTTAAACAACGTTCGCCCGCACATAGCAAGGAAATTGCAGGAATTTGCGTAGGAGAAAAATATCCACCCACCTTATTCATCGGGAATTGTACCTACAGATTTCAAACTGTTTCTCAGTCTCCGAAAATCTTGACGGAAAATCACTGCCAAACATGACAGACGTGCAACGAACAGTGACCGAAAGTTTTTTTTTTTTGTGCAAATCTAGTGCTTTCTTCAAGTGTGGTAATCGAAAACAAGTTGACAGATGGCACAGGGTTATGGAATCACGTGATTATGATGATGACTGAAGATGATGTCTTTGTTCTTTGCTTTATTGCTTATGGGATGACCCAATAAAAGCTGGACTTTCCTCTGAGGTATATTTCTTCTTTCCGGTTACGCTTCAAAGGATGTAGAACAATGAGAAGGGTTTTGTTAATCGATCAATATTTTGCTATGCATCCTTTCTTCACTACTTTATTTGCTAATTGGATTAGCTCTTAACGCAGTCACTTAAATTAATATACATTCACAAACGCATGAAAAAATAAATCGGAACATCAAACATAAACTTACACTTTTCTGCGACGTTCTATTTCCTTTGTTAAGGGAACAGACATCCTTGTGAATTATTTTCTTTTCTTTACTTTATAATTTAGTTTCTTCTTTCATATCCATTCAAGTGAATAAAAGTAAAGTTTAATCTTCGTTTTTCTTTACTTTCTTTGTTTTTTTTTTTAGTTGCACGGAAGAAAGGTGTTTCCTGTTTTACTTTAAATTTTTCTAGGTCTTCAATTAAGTGTGTGAAATTGAATTTAACCATGACAGTTTAAACAAGAGGTTCAAAATAAGTGATACGGAAAGTTTCTAAGCATCGGTGTTTCAGGAAGAAATCCTTATATTTTTTTCTATTTTCCTATCTTTTACGTCATCATTAGTAGTATTGTGCCGAAAGAGACAGGTTCTTGAAGGCAAATCACAAATATGTGTATTTTCATTTCAATCTTTGTCTCTGCTCTTTGTCTTCAGGTAGAACATGAAGAAATTGTATCCGTTCTCTCTCTCTCTCTCTCTCTCTCTCTTCCTCTTTCTCTTCTTAACAGTACCTTCAATTACATCCTCGGTATACACTTCCTGCGTAACCAGTTCACCTAATCTCTTTATCATTTTCTTATAATGTATCTTCTGTATCCAGTTGATCTTTTCCTTTCTTCTCCATACCCACGTTTCGAATGTCTCCAATGTTCTTTTATCACACATTTGTAGAGTCCATGTTCGGGCGCCATATATAAGACCATACTCCATACAAAACATTTAATCAAACTTTTCTTTAATTTTTTTTTCTATTGGTCCACAGAAAAGATTCTTTTTCTGAACGAAAACCTGTTTCGCTATTGTTAAGCTCCCCTTCATTTCCTTTTCACATTTCGTACCTTCACTTGTGAATTCTTCCCAGATATATGAAACTAGATGCTTGTTTTACTGTCTTTTCCAGTTTTCATGTTGGCTGTGTTTCTGTTTATTACAATTATCATTCTGTTCGTTCTCTTTGCGTTCATCTTCATTTTATGCTCAATCCTAATTGCTTCCGGTTAGCTATTTTAACATTCTCGTCAAATCATGTTTTATTCTCTGCAACAAGAACCAAATCTTTTTCTTCCTTAAACTCTACCTCCATCTTCGTTTTTGAAGAATTTCTTTACAATTTTTTCAAGATATGCATACGAGAGACTTATCGGATTCCTCTGCTTATTACAGTTTGTTCTGTCATGCGATCCTTTATTTCTCTGATTTAAATATGATTGATTCCTCGTAAGGCTTCAATCTTTCCATTCCACATCAGCCTTTTAAAGTACATTTTACTTTACTGGGAATGGAACTCATTGTCTCTGAAGTGAGAGGTTAATGAATATTTTTTGTTCATGTTCAGTAAATTTTCTATTAATTTGGAACACGTGTCTTTTACGTATCTTAATCTAAAGAAAATACAAGTGTGCAATGTTATTCGGTGCAAAAATACTCTCAGTAAATGTTTAAAATTTAAGCTCTATGTAATCGTTTGCACGAAACATTTTTGAAGTCGCTTGGACTTAAGCAATTTAGTGAAAGTCTGAATGGTATCCGTTCAGTTACCCATTCCCCACCCACCAGAAAAAAACTACAGACTATTTACAAGGACTTTATGTATATCAAAGTAAACTTTAAATGAACACGAGACGCACTCAAAGTTTCTTTCGACTATGGATTGCGGTGAGAGGAAAAGGACAATATAGATCCAAATGGGCGTTGTTTCATTTTGAAATCGTTCTTGTGTGCAGCACGACATGTACACCTTAAAATTGGAACATTTTATTTTCTTTTTTTTTAGGAAACTCTTTCTCTTCCTCAACCTCCATCTTTGACTTTGCTTTTTTTCTTTTCTCTTTTTTTTTGGTTACAAAATGAAGTTTGGCTTTGATAGTTATAAAAATTAACCTAGGCGAAAGGGTAAAAATGTTATTTAAATAAGCGAAAGTATGATTAAGGTTTTTCTCCTTTTTTGGGTAAGTAACTGCGGTGATATTATCAACATAAATGGGTGAGATCGCGAGATGCAGAATGAGAATAATGATGATGATCACGGCAGGTGATTGTTGGATGGAGAGATCGGTCAGTGCTTTTATGTGAGAGTAAGGCGTTTATATCTTTTTTCCCAAGTGAAAGTCTTTTGTTGTTTACTTCTCTCTCTCTCTCTTTCTCGTTACTTTGTTCTCTTGCTTTTTCGGGTTTCAATGTTCTGCGTGGAAGAAATCTTTTAGGTGTGTCTTTGTACACAATTTCATCGTGCCAACGAACTTTTATACTAACATTGTATTTTTGTAATTTATTTGTTTTCTTTTGTATTACAAGAAGGATTAGTAGGTTATATTTTGAAATACACGTTGTTGTTTTTTTTTATAAAATTATTTTTTCTAAAAAAACGAAAAAGAGGAACGAAAACTACATTCTGTTATGTTGTCATGGTAGTGATATTTAAAGATTTCATCATCAGATTCGCGAGAAACTAGGAGCTCTATGGGTTTCTTGTTCTTGTCTAATTAATGGCGACTCTGGGAACTGATAATAATCATTAAGATGTGATTGGATCTCTTTTAAAATGTCTTACATAAGAAACCAGAACAAATAATTATTAAAACTTGAGCACTAAAATATTGAAAATATACATAAAATTGTAAAGTTTGGCTTAAGCAAGGTTTATATAATTATTAATTGTGATTAATTATATTCAAAAGTTCTTTGAAAGATATATATAACTGAGAATTAATGTCAAAACTAGGTTCTTCTTTTAAAAGGTCAATGAATTGCGATAGGCTTTTTTCTACTTTTATGCGATTTTCTTGATTAGACTGGGATTTCAATGGTTTTCTGTTATTTTTGTTGTTTTTTCTCGTGCTGAATTGTTTTGAGTATATTCTTCGTCTTCGCTTTCATTGAATTGAGTTAAAGATTGCTTCTCTACATAGTTATGATATTGTTTTAGTTTGCTTATTGGAATAATTGGCAGCTCTTGAGTTGTAGTTGGTGTATCACTTTGATTCTGGTTATAATTGACTGATTCTTGTAAAGTGGGTGATTTAATCAGTGAACCTTGTTTGTCACTGGACGATTCTTTTGTGATGTTGCAAGGTATTTCAGTATAACATCTTTTTTCATTGTGAAATTAGGTTCAATACCATCATTTACAAGACATTTGTTACTAGCTTTGGTTAAAAGTAACTTTTGGGGAACAGCTGCTTGTGGGTTGATATTATCAACAGCCTTAAATTCACCAGATTTTGTTTCAAGATTAGTCTGATCACTTACACTGCTATTTGTAGAAATGGCTTCATAATTTGGAATATTCCTGTTTAGTTGCGTATCCTCGTTTAGTTTAGTCAGAACTGCCTTAGCGTAACTAATATTATTTGCATTAAAGTTATAATCGATAAGTATCTTTGACTTTTGAGCTGCCTCTTCGTAGGAAATGATTTTTTCTTCTACGAGATGGTTTATTTCTATTAGTGTTTGCTAAGCCTTGCACTTAATATCATTTGATAAATGACTAGAGGATTTACAATTACCACATTTTCTAGGGTTGTTACATGGAAGTGGATGTAGTGGAAGAGTACATTGGATACATCACTTTTTATTAAGACATCTATTTTATGTTTAAGGAAAAAAAAAACATGCACCACATAGAATAACTTTCCGAATTTTTGGCTTCACTTCGAATCTTTCTCTGTAAACGCTGATGTATTCTGGAAGCTTTTGGGTTTGCAGTTGGTACTCAATTAGTTTAGTGTCACGAAAGTGACTTTTGCCTTGCACATTTGTTACTTTTTGTTTTAATCGTTGTACGCTAATTATAGGATAGATGCACTCTAAATTGTCTAAAATTTCTTCATTGGTCATACTGAGAATAAGGGCGTTTGGTATTTTTGCTTCGAGTTTCAGCTCTGTCAATAATAATCGTGAATGAAGAATCATGTAGAAGTAAGTTGGCTTCATCTCTAGTTTGAAAAGTTACTGTCACTTGTACTTTCCCATAAGATTCAATTCTTTTATATGTCGCTTCTTTTTTAAGTCCCTAGAAGTGAGGGTAGTGGAAGAACCTCCCAAATCCTTGTTGGACAAACTAATGAGAAGAATTTTATAAGGGCCTGGATGACCTTCTCAAAATAATTGCGTAGACATAGTATACCATTTAGCTTATTTCGATAAGCCTAACAATGTAAGCCTAATATTTAGATCTCATTCACACTTCAAATTATTTGTAATCATATTCATTGACAACACTCTGTAAATATCTATTAATAACAACACTATTGTCTTCATATCTTCATTATTTTTTGTGCACTTCCGAGAAAATTACACTAGAAAAGCGCAAAAAGAAATAAACAAAAAAGTAATGATTTATTTGGCACTGTTTACTTAACAACCATCACTTTACGCAACTACTCCGCTCTATGGGCTTCATTGGTAAGACAAGATAAAATGAAGTGTATGGGCAGTAACAGCACTATGGCTTACGCCCGTCCCGAAGGCTTCATTGGTGCAAATTGTTGGAAGAAAATGTTGCTTTAATTAAATTGTTTAAATGCGCATGCGTGCTTTTTTTCTTCTTCTTGAATTTATGAGCTAAAAACAGAAAGAAAACTGTAATTTGATGACTATGGAACATTAGATCACTTTTTTTTGTGGCAGTAATTGTTCATTCTGTTGGAGGTACTGTTGTACGTCCAACAGAATAACTCGTAGAAAAAATGACCACTTCTACTGAAGCAAACCTGCCGGTATTATTACTAACACACGCTGGCAAAGCTTACACTAACATTTGCTAAAAAAGAAATAGACAACACACTAGACAAAACACATTAGACAACAATGAGTTGTATTTCATCTGAGGAAAGTATTGTTGGAATACCGAAACTGTTACATTATTATTAGTTTCTTTTTAGAAAAGTTTCGTGTAAGTCTTGTCAGCGTGTGTTATTGTTGTTCATTGAACCGGGGGACGAGTTTGTAAATATGCTTTAGCGGGTGGATATCATGGATAAAGTGTTACAAAAATGATAGTATAATGCGCTTAAATAATACGAGCTTATTCTTATGCTCACACAAGATAAATTATAACAAATTGTTATCATTATTTCCTAGAATCTGGGTCTTTAGTCGTAGTATATAAAAAAAATCATTTAATTTAAAAGGATTTTTTTAAAAAAAATATCAATCAATCTATATAATTTTTTGGAAAGTTAAAATACTTTGAAGCATGAACTAGTGATTTGATGTTAAATTCTTGACGTTAACAGAACCTTTGGTTCAAATTGAATTTTCGTATAAGATGTTATGATGTTACTTTAAATAATTAAAGTTCCATTTATCGTTGAAATTTAGGAACTGATGTTCTTTAGAAATGGATTAACAACGCATTTCTTTTTTCAAACTACTAACATGTGTTTTGTACTTACTTTATACATTACTAAATTTTCTAACACTTAGTTCACCAATCTTTTCATTATTTGAAAGTGTGTTCACTCATCTTCATGACATTGTGTATCAGTCAGTAGAAAATTGCTTCATAGAACATTGAGCTTATTAGTCCTGATAGCTTATTTGGAAAAGACAGTTCACTGTCAGTTATGTTGTAGTTTGCTTTATGTTTCTCATTCTGTAGCGTTTTTTAAAATTATGTAATCTGTTCTGTCTTTCACAGCTGTATGCATGACTGTCGGAGTGGTTGCCTACCCAGCAGGATGGGATGCATCTCAAGTTCGACAAACTTGTGGCAGCGCAGCTGGTCGATTCGAAATAGGTGAATGTGGAATAAGATGGGCTTATATTTTAGCCATCATTGGGTTGCTGGATGCCATTATTTTATCAGCTTTGGCCTTCATCTTGGCGACGCGTCACGTGAGACTACAAGCAGAACCTCTATATGCAGGCAATGGTTCCATCTATAAAGGTGAGTGAGAAAAAAATGAAGTAATTAACAGACGCTATTTTACAGGCTGTAACAGAATTTAAACAACAATTTTTAGCAGTTCAATTTCTGTCACCAAAACAAGAAAAACAGACATCTGTTTCGTTATTTTAGCAACTAACATCTGTGTTTCCATTGCATTTTATCCGCACAATAGTAACAAAAATCTGCTTTCCTTTACATTTCATTCGCGCAATAGCAATTTCAATCTTTGTTTCCTATTTAAATGGATAGAAATTTAATGGAAGCCACCCTAAGAACTGTAGGTTTATGGAGACTTCAGGGATAACTACGATGCAAAGTAAGCTCCTGATACATCGAACGAAATCTTTCGATTAGAGCTATCGATTCTGTTAACAGTTAATTGCGATCCCTTTCGAGTTGTGAGAAAATCGATAGTTATTATATTGAAGGGCACTCAAAATGACCCATTAACCAAGAGGACATAGCACCGAGCCTCCGTAGTTCAGTGTTAGAGCGTTGATGCAGCATTCGGGCGGTCGTGGATTCGATCCCAGCAACCGACCATCCTGATTGAGGTTTTTCGAGGTGTTTTTCTTAGTCATACCATGCAAATGCTGGGATGACACCTTCAACATCACGTCCGACACCTTCCCGAATCCTTTCCCCTCCCCTATCCCGGCCTGATACCTAAAAACCATAAACAAAATTCAAAAGGGCATAGCCATCAGTTTTGGAAATTGATGTGATACAATAGCAACTGTTAGCATTTTTATGGTAAAGAAAGCAAGGGTAGTCCAAGGTTACCAAATACAATGAGGCGCCCTACTGGCTGAGGCGTTCTAATTGCCTCTCAAATAATAATTGAATTTCTCAAAAACCAGTTGTCTAATTACATCAGTCGATAGTTCTTATCAAGAACTTTTGATTGATTACGTTCTTTGGTCCTACTTATCCTCTTAAAACTTCACGGTTCTTATATTATAATTTTATTTGTTCATGTACATAATACTGTACCTGGTGTAACAAAGCAGACATCAAAGTTATACTTTGAAATGAGACATTTGAAGATTACAGGGGAAAAGGGAGGTAAGTCAGATTTTCACAGTTTTACACAAAAGTAAATTTAAAGTGTAGATTCCAATATCTTTAATTAGACAAAACATTTTGAACATGAAGCTGTTCCGTGATTAACCGCCAGCCGATCGAGGCAATCGTGTAGTCTGAAGCGTTAGGGCAGTCAGCATCTTCAAGATCGTGGGTTTGAATCTCGCCAATTGGGCATGAAGAATTCTACATCAAGGACCCATCGAAGAACCTTAGTGAATAGAAAAATCCTAGGTCACTTTTAGAATCCTAAGGAATAACAATACATTGTGAAAATTAAATGCATTTTGTGTTTGTTACTTTTTAATATGATGGCTATTCAAACATGTTTGCGACACGTCAAAAGTTAAACTACTTACAAGTATATTCATACCACGATGGAATGTTTAAGAAACAAAACAGACTTATTTAGAATATCTTTATAACAACCAAAACAGCAAAGAAAATTTGCTTCAGACTTTCAAGAAACTTGCAACAACAAGCCAAGAAGTTTGCAGCAATCTTGCCGTGGACGTGGCGTGGAGAATGTGAAAGTTTGCAAACAGTCTTTTGTTATCACTTGGCAAATCTTTTTGCAACAGTCTTTCCATGCTACACTCAATGGAAGAGCAGTACGGTATTGAACTTGATGAAGATTTCATTATTACAAGAATATGATCTAAATATTCAACACATTTTACAACCATCCCGAAGAACTGTTTTAGCGGATCTTCTTATGAAACATTTGGAACGAAATTGAAAACGGGCCAGTCAGGTTCTTCCAGTAAGTCTGATGTGTTACTGATTTCACTAAGAAGTCAGAATTTTATATATGGTGTAGTAAAAAGTAATCCATTATTTTTGCATGACATTGAAGGCTTGACTTACCATAGTTAGAATGATCCGATTTAGGTCACATATGCGCCGTTTTGTTCGATAACGTGTTGCCATTTGGAAGGTAATATCATGATGCCTCTCTCATAGAAGCCCTTGTCCTTATTAGCAAAAAATTGAGACAGTCGATTTTCACAAGCCTCTCTTGAAGCGAATTTTTCACCAGGAAACGTGTTCGCCATGGACAAGAACAGATAGTAATCACTCGGTGCCAGGTCCGGACTATAAGGTGGATGCATAAGAACCTCCCAACCAAGCTCCCGGAGCTTCTGGCGAGTCACTATCGATGTGTGTGGCCTGGCGTTGTCCTGGTGGAACACAATGCCTGTCCTATTGGCCAAAGCTGGACGATTGCTGCCTTCAGACGGTCCAATTGTTGACAGTATAGTTCCGAGTTAAGGGTTTGGCCGTAGGGGAGCAGCTCATAGTAGATAATTCCCTGCCAATCTCACCAAACACACAGCAAAACCTTCCTGGCGTCAATCCTGGCTTGGGCACCGTTTGCGCCGGCGCACCGCGCTTCGACCACGACCGTTTTCGCGTGACGTTGTCGTAAGTGATCCACTTTTCATCACCAGTCACCAACCGCTTCAGAAATGGGTCGCTTTTGTTGCGATTCAGCAGCGATTCGCAGATGGAAATTCGGTCCATGAGGTTTCTTTGCGTTAACTCGTGTGGCACCCATACATCAAGCTTCTTTGTGTATCCAGCCTTATGCAAATGGTTCCACACGGTTTTTTGTGCAATGTTTAGTTCTTGGGCAATCGAAACAGTGCTTACATGACGGTCGGACGCGACAATGTCCATGATTTTATCGACATTTTCGACACTTGTCCTTCCAGTGCGTGGTACATCTTTGACGTCAAAATTACCGGAACGGAATCGACGAAACCAAAATTGCGCGTGATTGGCTGTTACACTATTCACATTTGCAGCTGCCTGGCTTGCGTTTTCGCCTTTATCGAAGAAAAACTGTAAAATATAGCGTATTTTCTCTTTGCTAGTGTCCATTTTGACGCGCGCTCACACAACACTGAGTGAACTCATCACAACTATCTGAACAGTGTTTGTAGTACGCAATCTCATCGTTTGAACGCCATCTCGTTGAACCCGATCGGACTTATACAACGCGAGATACAGATCACTGAAGTCATCTATTGGCAAAATAGTGGATTACTTTTTACTACACCAGATATAAAAATTTTCTACCAAAATGCGAGTTTTGTCCTACGTAACCGAATGGCGGGATAATCCTGAACATGGATACGGATATAACTTGTATGTATAAAATAAAATTGTAGCATTCTTTTGTACTCGTCATAATTTACTAATGTCCGTACATAATCGAAACAGGACAAAGACAATGAAAGTAATGATGATTCAAGGGGAACATAAAGTATTATGAACAGGACAGAACATTATCTCATATTGTTGTTACTTCAGTGGCGACAAAACAGTACATACCATTTTCGGTATACCGCAATTTTCACTCTTTGGTAGAGGGGAAAGGTTTTTTTTTTTTTATTATTAATTTAGTATTCCTTTTGGGATTATTATTCCGTTGTTAGATGGATGATCTAAGGAAACGTTTGGTTGAAATTTAATATATGACTTGCAAATCAGATTGAAGTGTCATGGAAAAACAAAACCTGTAAGTGTGATTGATCTGCTGCTCTTCAACAGGAGCACACCCACACCAAAGAGAAAGGAGGTGTGCATATTAGTAACACACAAGAAGAGAAAAGCCAAAGGGCTCTGTGAAGTGATGACTCGACGTCCTTGCATGAGGAAACGAAATCACCTGTTCAAAACTTCCAATGAAAACATTCCCTCCTCTTCCTCCATGACCTCATTACAAGATGAATCCTTTTTAAAGTTGGTCTCTCTCGCGATGTGAAAGGATGCTGGCTACGCAAAATTTGCTACTATAAGAGTCAATCATCCATTTGCCACACCATAGTGAAGTGAGGATGACACTGAACAGAACTTGGTAATTTGTGATAAGATCTGGAAAATTGATTTTTGGTACGCAGACACTGTTGCTGTGAATGAAAAAGTGCATTTTGTTTCCCACTGACAAAACTGTCTTGTCATTCTCTTTTAATCTTTCATTTAATTTGTCCGTATTGGACTATCTATGGTCTTGAACCACCAAGTCATGCTGAATTACAAATTTATGATACATCGTGGTACGTTCAAGAACCGAATTTCATACTCTGAAAACAGAAATTGTATTCATTGTCCGGAAGACTCTGTTCTTCCGGATTTTGTCTTCCTTTACGCACATTCGCAATAGGATTTACTAAAAGAAAAGGAACCAATTGGTAAAGAAAGTGTGACATCGTTTCGTAATGTGAAAAGTTTCCGATTGATTTGGTCTGTACGTGCGTAGCGGCTGCAACCGAAACATCAGAAAGAAAGAAATCTTTCTAATTTTAGCGTTCATTCCGTGTGAGTTATGTAGTGGTAGCGCGTTTACCTGATAATGAGATATTTCCTGGTTCAGATCTTAATTGGTAACTTGGGATTTATGTCGTTGTCGTCGGGTCTACTATTATTGTGGGATGGGATCCGAACCATACTTGATTTTGTATCTGAGACCTGTCTGACGCGATCTACAGATCAACATGCAATGGTACTCACCACTAAAGCGGTTTCTCCCTAGCCCTTCATCTTCCCTTTGTGCCACGAACTTCCTCATTAGAAGGTAATCCATCATTTTCACTTCCTCTTTATGCCACACCACCCACAGAGGTTTGACAATCACTTGCGCTGCTTGACCTTCGTCGGCAGCAGAGATACGATTAAGTGTTTACTCTGATGGAACATTTTGAGGAACTCAGGTAGGTACGCAGAAAGTTCCTTAAAATTTTCTCCTGCTACAAATCGACGCAGAAAGATATGTCATCCACCAAGAATCATTATCGTTTTACATGATGCTCCTGGCCGTCTTTTGATGGAATGTTAAAAGTTTTGGTACCCATCTTAATGAAACCCATGGTTGTGCCATTACACGTAAAGAAAGGTTTTTACGTAACATGTAAATTACGCGTAGAAAATGTAAAATTTATTTTTTAAAAACAGAAATAAAGAAACCGTGTTTTTCTTGCAATGATTATTGTTATTTGTAGATCATAAAACCAGAAAGTACTCAAAACACACCATTGCTTCGGAAATTTTATGTGCACTTGACCTTGATTCATTTATTGGTACTTGAACATTACACATTGCGGACTGGCGAACTATTAGAATTTATTATTGCCACCTCACCCTGAGAGTCTAATGGGTGACAGTCGGGTGGCTTTGAGAAACGAAATAGCCCACCACATCAAATCCTTGAAATCGCCATGCAATAAGCTTTGCTGCATTTTCCTTTTATATGAGTTTTCGATATGTCACTCTTTCTCAAATGAGTGAAGCAAAAGACCGTCAATAGACCACAAAAGTCTTCCGTCAGATCCGGTAAAATCAGGTACATTCTAAAATAAACACAGCCAGTCAAATATTCTGTTCAATTTTATCTTTTTGGTGTTGTACAGTGAAACTTGTTTCATTTCTACAGTTATATGTAATATCAAAGTACACTCGATAAATTTAAACTCTTACTATAATTTTAAAATCAAATAGGTGTTATTTAAGAACTAGTAATACTGAACTGGTTTTCTACGCCACGTAAATTACTAGTAAATTACGTAAAAATCGTAACAAATAAATCACCTTGCCAACCCTATTGAAACCTTCTTTATTCCTAGATACTTTGTGTTAATTTGGTTCTCGTAACTTTTTCTGGATAATTGGATCAGTAGATTTTTCAAACTGTGGGCCATCTTCAGTGTTGGTTTGACCTGAGCCAAAGATGCCTAAAGACCGTAAATATGTTCTATACAATGTTATTTTTTTTGTGCTGAATTTAGTTATTCATTTCTTGATTGTCGCGTAAGAAGGCTTATTTCTCAAATGTACTGACCATGTCAACATAGATAATTGGATGTCATTTATTCCTTATAATTGATAGTGTCTCTTGACTTTCAGTTAATCCATTTTAAAAATTTGTCCACACGCCATTTTTATTCACAGACACAACACACACACAGTAGCAGTAATTACTTGCAAATTTCGAATTGCAGTCCCACAAGATTTCAGAAGTATGGCACCAAAATTTCATGACTGTAGACTAGGGTGACCAGATCTTTGAAAAGAGAGAGAGAGAGAGAGAGAGAGAGAAACGGGATCTTTTTCTAAATTTAGACAAAATAAAAAACGTGAGAAAACAGGACATTTAAATTACGAACATAACAACGTTTTAACTACCAAGAACTGTTATGAAGATGTTAGTCCCCAATCAAGCATTGTTTGTATCAAGTCGATACAAACGTTCACATGAACATTGTAACGATCTGCATAATCGGAGGCGTTAACTTCAGAACGAGAAACATTGCTTTTTGCCATCTATTTTCTGATGAATTAATATCTTGCGCTAGTTTAGGATTATTTAACAGACTATGAAATTGTTTACAACTAAGATCCTGAAAATGAGACTTGACAGCAACAATTGCTTGTCTCGTTTTCGCTACAAAACGATTCGTGTGATCAGTCCATACAGAATTTACAATGGAAAAGGTTATTTCAACAGCAGCATTTGTGCCTGGCACAACCATTGTAAAGCTCACAAGTCACAGCTACCTCAATGTTCTTACACTTAAATGTCTACATTTTTAAGTGCATTAAACCTTTATTAATGTTTCTATCTTCTCCATAGTGGTAACCAATAAATTGTGAAAAACGGCGTAAAGCATCCCGTAAGTGCATTCTTCTTATCTACTAACTAGGGTCAAGCAATTGTCAAAAGTTATTTGAGCCTAAACAACACTTGATATATAAAGTCAAGTGAACAATATCGTCGATTTATTTCTAAATTTGGAGACATTTGGCGTTCCGTTAGCAATTTGTCGTGATAACGGGACATGCAATAAGAAAAAAGAACATTCCTGTGAAAAACGGGACGTCGAGTCACCCTACTGTAGACATAATATTTCACAGTTAGTGTTACACAGTTTTTGGAACCACTTCGTAGTCAGGAAATAATAATAATAATAATGAAAACTTTTGAGTAGCTACGAGGCTATTTTGGAAACTTAAATTTTCTTGTTGTCTGTGCAGTTCTATGACATTTGTATGTATTTTAATACACATCTCGGTTAATATTTTTGAAATTGTCAATGTTCTTAAAAGCAATATTGCTGTACCTTTCGCATTCCATAAATCTATAATTCCCGGAAGAATGATCGCTGAGATGTGACGGGCTGTGTAGTGGCCAGTTCAACCGAACAAGAAAGAAATTTAAAATTTGAAATAATCTATAAGTATCGCAAAAGGAAGAACAAATATTAAAATCCATAGAGCAAACGTACAGTATATCTTTCAAACAGTGTCTGTTGATTAAACTGATTTTGACACAAACACAAGACACAAACGAATCCCATATTACATAGAATTTGAGAACACAATATTAATGTAAATACAACTTCTGTTTTTCCGTGATACGATAAGGCACAATGCTTCCATATAGAAGCAAAAAGAAGGGCATTTCAAAATAATTTGCGCAGAAATTGTAACAGGAGCAAACAAGATTATGAAAGAAACCTTCACTAACATGGGTTTTGTGTGTACCCTATAATAAACATCATGCATGGAGAAGTGTTCACGGCACGAGGCACTGTAGATAAACCCATGTTTCGTTTCGTCGTGTCCTATTGATATGTAAGCACAATATTAAAGTATATAATAGTTCAGAAACTCCTAATGAGAAGCTACTGTCCTTTCTTTTTAACGGAAGATCGTAAAGAACTGGATCAAATTTCAACTGAATTGAATTTATGATCTTTAACACCTTCTTCCCCGGGTCAGGACAGGGGAAGAAATCATGTGGAAAGAGCCTCGTTTGAAAGCACAATTTCGTGAGCATCAATCTCACGGGGAAAACTCTGGAGAAATCCCAGTATGGATCACTGATAGCTGTGTTGAGCCCAGGATCTTCCCAATGGAAAGCCAGACCCAACTTAGATATGGCACGTTGGTGGAAACTAAACAATTTACTAATTTAAAAGTAATCTTCTACTTACAATGAATGAATAATAATACTATTGATGCTTCACATTGTTATATTCTTGCGTTGCGTGGGATAACATTATTATTATTATTATTATTATTATTATTATTATTATTATTATTATTATTAGTAGTAGTAGTAGTAGTAGTAGTAGTAGTAGTAGTAGTAGTAGTAGTAGTAGTAGTAGTAGTAGCAGCAGCAGCAGTAGTGTTAGTAGTAGTAATTGTTGTTGTTCAATGTGTTGTGATTTTTTTAATGAAATAAAACAAGGATTTTATTTTAAGCTCAATTTATAGAGGACTATGAGCTTGCGCATCGCACAAGAGATTACTTTAAGCATATTGAACTAAAGTATGTTGTTGTATCGCAAAGACAACATAATTAATGTCTTGAAAAGCAAATCTGTTGTGTATAAAAAGAAAACAACTATAATCTACTTTATTTTCACAGTGTTGTGACAGAATTAGCAGTAGAGCATTAAAGCAAAGTCCTTGAAAAAGAAGAAGAGATATGTACCAAAAGATTAGTCAGCGCTGTTTTCTTTTTTCCTTTTTTTTTAGCTCAATGTCTTACTTTATTACTAGAGCGTTTGAGTTTGGAAATCATTGTTTATCTGTCTCGAAGAAGACGTAAGTGATACAGCGGAATAAGAAGTGTCATTCAATCTAAGAACATTTTGGCCTGACCTTCTGCTGAAATCTGCAGAAGACAAGTTAAGATGAAGCGTGCACACGGTTAGCGTCCTAGAAAACGGAAACCGTGATGCGTGAACGTGTAACCACGTGATTTATTCCTTGAGAGGTAGAGAAGAAACGTGTGAGAGTGGGTCTTCTACTGTAGCAAAAAGCATACTTCACTTCAATTTCCACACGTAAAAGAAAAATACTATACAGGGCGATTCGAAAATGTTGGCCACAAATTGAAATGTGAATTCATCGCAGCAAAACAATAAAAAGTTCATTAAAAAAAAACGAAACATTTGTGGTTTCGGAGCTACAAATTCGAACCTAACGGCCAGCCATCTTTATTGAAATTTTACACAATTTCCCTCATTTTCATCAGGCGAATGCCGGGATGGTACCTTAAATAAGGCCCTAGACTTGTCCTTCTCCATCTTCTCTTTTCCATCCTGACCTGAGCCGGAGAAGCCTAAAGGTCATAAATAAGGTCGAAATCGGAGCTACACGTATCCAGATATGGAAGGACATTGTCACAAATGATGTGATATCTCGACAAATAAGAACGCATTTGTTTTTGAAACACCCTGTATATTAATTTGATAGTCTTTTTACTGCCATTACGAACGTCCTAACTTGCTTACAGTTTGTAGATTTTTTGCCTCAGCTTGTTTACCTTGTATTTTTCATGAAGATAAATTCAGTATACTGAAAGTGTTTCTTTTTAAAAGGTTACACTCCTTACCTGTTTGTTTATTGAATCCCTGTAGTCTAGTGTCAAGGTTGTTGCATACTGTTTTACACTGCAGAGTACATGCAGGCTCAAATTCTGTTTTTATCAATCTCCTGAGAGTGTTTAGGTTTCCTCAATCTCACTAAGACAGTACCTAGAAAAATGGTCAGATGCACATTCTGATCAGATACCGACTCTGTTCACATCCACATTGCCCTGTATGTTCTAGTTCTTCATCAGACTTGTAACACGCCTAAAGAGTAGATACCAGTACAGTCTATGATTATAAATTAAATACAAAAATAAAATTTAAATTGTAAGGAGAAGTTTCTAGCAATATGAATGTAGAAGAAAACTTGTAAGCAACGTAGCTTGTTTTGTGCACAATTTTTTTTAAAAAATTGGCTTTTCCTTGAATAACCATTTCATATTTGATTTTGGGATATAGGGCTCTTTTTATTAAAAAATCCAACATGGCATAAACTGAAATGCCTAGTTTTTAAATGAATCAATAAACCAGTATTTCTGATAGAAACATGTGAACTTAAAGAATATCATCACTTTCATCATGAAATAAAAAATCATCAAAGCCAGCTAGATATAAAGGCCTAGTACAGGAAAGGTGACGTCATCATCAGAAAGCCATTCTACTTACATTTTTATGATTTTCTTTCTTGTGCATGTATCGTTTGTGATAAGATTAAGTAGGTTCCAGAAAATCGACATATTGTAACATAACTTTTTATAGTAGTGTTCCAAAGATTGTGATTCTTCTTTCGTAGAGTATTGTGAAATTGGTACTAGATGAAAAATTAGGGGGTATTGTTCTAAACGAATTTATAGGTAATCTACTCAATTCTTTCCTTGGCATTGAAACTAAACTTTAGGCGTTTTGTCACGATTTACATGATTTACAAACTGGGATGCACTCTCTGTGGTATTAGGTCACAGAGAGGAATAACAGGAAAAATAATGGTACTTTTCTATACTGTTTTTATATTTCATTTTTTAAATATCGTATGTTAGAATTTATAAAGCGAGCAGAAGCTATTTTTTTTTTATTTGCTAATATGTATAATAAGTGTAGATATAGGATTGCATTTTTGCCGTGCTTGTTAAAAATATATTGGGAAGATGTAACTTTTTCCAGAGACATGAAACTCTACAGTCCCCAACTTTGAAAAGGCAGTTAAAAATTACTGAGTTTGATTGCTTCCAAGGATTTGTAATAGATGCATCTTAATAACGAACTTTTTTTTTGTTACACGTTATCAGCATAACGAATCACATATTTAAAATTAAATCGCTCCAAGTTACTTAACTGTACTTTTTGGTATAACAATAATAATGTTTGACGTTATTGGAATTTGTACAAGAATCACCTGAATATGTAAATTTAACTCATTGGTTTAACTAATTTTATTAAAATACAAATGGCATTCTTTCTTTACAGGTGAAGTGAACGGAGCCTTCATTGGAGACTCACAGTCATTGGCTGGTTCCAGAAAATCGCTAAACCTTCATCCAGTAATGTTGATGCCTCAACCTGAACCCGACCGGTTTTCTGAGTTCTCAAACAGAACCGGAAGATCAAAGTCGTCAGCATATAGAGCAGAGTACGCTTCCAGCATTCAGAACTTCCAACTATGAAATCCGCCAAAAAAATTGTCGCAGAAGCTATCCTACCTTCTGCAAAACACCAAGAGAAGACAAATCTTGTGCTCAAGCAAATGATATTATACAAAATAATTAAATTACGTACTCTACACATTTTTCTAATAAGTTTGTAAAATAATAATTTGCAAGAAGAATGTTTGGCGCTTTCCTCTGAAATGTGAGAGAAAATAAGTTAATTTATTGTCATCTCAAATCAAAGAATGCTGTCCAATTAGTATAGTAGTTCAGTTTGACCGTTCCAAATATTGAAAGAAACTTTTACAACTAAAAAAATATTACATGAACGGTTCGTAATAGGAAAGTTCATAAAAATGCTTCTAAAAGATTTACATATATCCTGTTTTCTTAGGAATCGTTGGATATATTAGCTGTATTTTGTAATCGTAATATTTTTAAAAAAATACTCATTTTTTTAAAGACTTTAATTATGAATATTATCGTCAGTGAAGCTGACTTATTAAACGATTACGAAATAGGTATTTGATATTGATTTAGACCGAACTATGAAAGGAACAAATAGTGCCTTTGTAGTGAATAGTTGTAGCCAAATATTTTGTGACGCTTAACTAACTTATATGGGTATATAGACATAAATATATGTCTTATTTGAGTGTGTGTGGTGGAAGTTATGGAACATCTTTTACACTATATCTACAAATATGACAAACTTATTTGTTTGGTCAAATTATATGTTTTAAATGAATACTATTTGTATACTCACTACAATTTGACTTATATAACTGTCTTGTTTCATAACTTACGTTCAGGATCTATCTTTCCTGACATGCAATATGAGAATTAACAATAACATTGTGTGAATGTGGTTGAATTTACAGAGTTTATTTGTATTTAAAATGAAAGGCCGAAATTGTTATGTATTAACAAACTAGTACATTCTGTATTTGTAACTTAATATATTTAACACCTTTAGTACTGGTTTATTTCATAGCAAAAATAACATTCATAACTCATATTTTTTACTTTTTTTAAATTTTGAAGATGCTATAGTGGTTACCAATTATAATCCAATATCTTGGGTATACTTTGAAGTTGCTCCAAAGTTTCTTTGAAACTATTCTTTAAAGGTTTGTTTTGAGTATTGTAGAAGCTGTCTTTTATCAGCACTAAAGTCTAACAGTTTGTGTTTTAACCGAAAATATTAAGTATTCCCTTTGTTTAGTTATCCTCGTACAGGTCTTGGGAATGCTGCTGTGTAACGAGTAGGCTTTTTCTTATGAGTACAATCCAATATATCATTGGGTTACCTTTGCATAGGATTTAGTGCGAATTTCGTACCAACTTAACATAATCTAATATTTAGATTAACCAAAAATTTCGTATTTTTTTTTTAATCAATACGAAATTTTAATTCTATTTAATACCGACAAGAACACGTTCTAAATCTGATAAGTTGCAACAATATTGAAATAAGGAACCAATAACCAACATAGGTTCCTAATTAATGTTTCATATTATGGTACTTGTAATCAATATTATTGGTTTTGTTTTGCTTGATTGTGCAAATTTCGGACATTATCTATGAATCTAAGTGTACATAGCAGTAAATATGCATGGAATATTCTTTAGAATACACCAATTATTAATATTATGACTACATTCTAAGAATTGTATTCAGCTTTTATGAGGCTCAGTATATACTATCCTGAACTAACATACTATACATATGTGTATATTGTTGTATTAATATGTATGATATTAACAATGTAGTTTTGTATCGCCATTTTTATACGTTAGAATTTTATTTTGTAGTTGAAGGTACCAAAGTAGTTTTTTTTAGTATGAATACAGTTCAAGAATTAGATGTTTATTGGAGTGGTTCTATATAAAATAGTAGTCAGTAAGTATTCTGTACCAATAAAGCGAAAATAAAAAGGGTTCAATATTCATCTAAAGAAATGGGATATTATTGTGTAATGGTCACAGATGTGTAAAGCCTCTTTCTATAATGCATTAATAATTCATAGAACTAAATACAATAGTGGTCCAACTCACTTTTCAGAGTAAATGAGAACATGAAGCAAAAAAGGTTAAAATATCCAGTTTTTTTCAGAGATAGTGTTACACAAATAATAACTTAGAAACAAACCCAATTCTTTTGTATGAAAATAGCTATGGAAAAAGAAGCTTTGTAACATTTTTTGCTTCGTCTTTTCATTACTGTCAGAAGTGGTTTGGACCACTGTTGCAGGCAAAGCTTCAAGTAAGGGATAAAGACAAGGGTAGATATTGCAATCATATAGTAAATGTCTGTTATATGTACAAAATTATTAATTTTTTTATCCATATCTATTTCCATTGATTGTATCTTATATTAGGAAGTGAATGATACTAAAATATATATATATACTGTATAACTGGAGCTTCCGAAATTTAGTTTATTTGAAGAAAGTACGGTTTTATTCATACAAAAAAAAAATAACATTAGGTACGGAAGCTTATAAAATGTCATATTTAAATTATATATGTAGTATGATTAGTAAATATCTACCTAATATAATTTAAGAAGTAAGACTATGTATTTTTATTATTATAGTATTGTATATTCTGTTATAATTTCTTTATATTATATAATATTTTTACAAAAGTTTTTCGTTAAACCGTGATTTATTCTGAAAAAAAAAATGGCAAGTGAACTTTCTAAAATTATATTTAAACTTGAGGTGACTTAAAAATGATATTATTTCTATTTAATTTTCACTTCATTCAAAAAGCTTGTTTTAAATATAAGTATTTATATAATTGCGTGTGGATTACATGTTTACTTGTCTTCTATCCAAATACTAAAAAGAAACATATTGTTTCATATGTGAAATAATCGTATGACTGAGTTGTGAACTCAGCAATCTTCTCAACTGTCCCCCATTAGACATGCGTTCCGGAAAAATATAGTATTACAACTGAAGACCTGAATTACAAAACATCCCAAATCCACCGGAGTATTTTTTTCAGAAGGAACACAAACAGTTTAAGGACTTGGGATGTTATTCTGTTCAACCGAAAATATTTTGTATTAGAAAAAGTTTTTTTTTTTTTTTAGTTGGAGCTATGGTGTAATATTATGCAAGTGGACAACCTTTGGAACATAGAGGTCGAACAAATAAAAATGGAAATACGAAGAAAGTTTACTTGGAATGTTTTGCAACTTAGGTCTTCAATTCTGTACTCTAATTATAACGTAAAATTCAATGGATATTTAATATTTGAAACAGAAAATATGTAACTATGCGCCTATTTTTTGAAGTATAACTACTCTGTTTAAAAAAAAAAAGAAAAAAATAATTTCCATTAATTTTCTTCCATTTCCTTCTGTGGCTGGTGTTATTTGTTTTTCTTTGGGAATTGGGAGAAAGCAAGGCTAGAGGAAGGAAGGTGAAAAATGAAAACATTGTGGCAATGTTTTGAGGGTAAATTAACCAAGGTCGGTATCAATATAGGTGCAAAAGAAGGTAATAATGGACGTACTTCTGAGTGGCCAAAATAGATTTTGAATGTATGTATATTTTATATATATATATTGTGTTATTTAACACTGTTTGAATAAAATACATTATATTTTCAATTTCTATGTATGTTTTGCAATAAATTACGATTTCGTGTACATGGCTGAAGTTTTATTTTAATATTATCTGTTGATGTTATGAAGAGAAGGTAAAGGCTTCTTGAAATGAGACCATAGTTCTTAAGATATAACCTACAAGGTACTCTTGCAGAGGAAGGGAAGAAGGAAGCAGGACTTTGTTCAGATACCATACGAACCTTCATCTACTGAAACAGGAAAATTCTTGGCAACGTCAGGTAACTAGTCGAGTTAAGATAGGTAAAAAAAATGACCTTTGTTGGAATTAATTCAAACAATAATAATTCTTGATTCCAGTTCATGTACGTGCCCCTAGTTTAACATACTAAAAATCTACATTCCGACCTTCGTGCCATCGGCCTCCATATTGGAAAATGGCGTCCATCCGACGTCTTGAAGACAGATATTTACGCAAAAATGGTGATAGATATACGAAAGAAAAACTGTGCAGGACATACATTAAAGAACATAAGATTTTACACAATTGCGGTCTTCTTTGGGCTCGATAAATATTTCAGATGGCAGATGGAAGCACCATCTCCGAATATGGGAGATTCACGTGAGACAGCGTTCAGAGCGGACGCACCTGACGATTGCTCTCGTGAGAGAACGAAGTGTAGCCATATCATGGGCATTTCTGTAGTGCAGTGGAGGATCCGAATTGGGAGTTTTCACCGAGTTAAGTTCAAAAGATCTGCAGTACTCGGAGAGCAATCCCCAAGCAGTGGAATGACAGGCAAGGCAGTGTGTTTAGCCATTGTGTTGGTGTTATTGTGGATAGGAAATATTGAACGACAGCCTGGCCCATCAAACAAAGACACATTGGAACGGAAGGTAGAGGACATCTTAGAGAAGATCACTAACATGGAACCGGCAATAAAGAAGATAGAAAGCATTGACAACAAAGTCGATAGGATCGAAGCAAAGATGAACCAGTTAGCTGCCCAAGTAAAGGGTTTAGAAGAAGAAGTGTTACATCTCAACGAAGAAAATGACTCTCTACGCAAGAGGCTGACAGACGTAGAATTGAAAGAAGATTATCTGGAGAACCAAAGCAAAAGAAATAATCTCATATTTCGGAATATAGAAGTACAAAACGACGGTCGTCTATCATGGAAAGACTGTGAAGATGCTGTTAAAGATGTAATAGTGCATAAACTTGGTGTAGAGTTAAATAGTGATGATATTGAAAGGGCGCATTTCTTAAAGGCGGATCGCAAAACATCTGACATAGTGGTAAAGTTTTTAAGATTTACAAAGAAAAAAGAAGTGTTAGACGCTAAGTCTAAACTCAAACATACCAAAATAATTATTCACGAACAGTTTTCATACAAAGTGTCTCAGGAAAGGAAAATATTAACAGAGAAGATGTTGTCTGCACGAAGAGATGGGAAATACGCTACGCTTGTGTTTAACAAACTTAAAATAGATGGAGAAACATTAAAAGCGGACACAGAAAACAATACAGTGTTTAAACTAGGTAGTGTATCAAGAAAGTTGGCGAGTTCAAGTGCAAGTGTTAGTGGTGGTGTTGGTGGTGATAGTGCAAATTTTAATGGAGTTAGCAACACTGTTGAAGATAGCGGCGAGAAAGAAAGGAATGCTCTCGAAAGATGGTTACACCCCAGAGTACAGAGAGAGGGAGGACGCCAAGGAAGAACGACAGGGGACAAACATTAGGAACCAATAGTTATCACCCCCCGCAGGCAACAGGTGAGTGACATATGCAGTTCCAGAAATGCGAGGTCAGAGGCTTTAAAAATTGGTTGCTTGAACGTGGAAGACCTGGGGACAAAAATGCAAAACAAAGATTTCTCGCTATGCATCAGAATTCCACATGTTTGCTTGTGTTGAGACTTGGGGGAACGAAAACAGTGTATTCCATTTACCGGGATATGCAGTGTACAATAAAACAAAACAAAAAACAAGTAAATACAAGCGTGCACCTTCGGGCATTTCGGTCTTTGTCAGGGAATCATTTAATAGCATAAGTTCCATTGTAAAAACACAATGTACGGATGTATTGTGGTTAAAGTTATCAAATTCTATTAATCTAGTTTTAGGTGTTGTTTATAATCACCCGCAGAACTCAAAATTCGCAAATGAACATTTCTTTGACGAACTAGAATTAAGCATAGTGCAACTGGAAGATGAGGGAGCGGGTGATATAGTAATTGTTGGTGATTTCAATGCTAGGTCTGGGGAGCTGAAGGAGGAAGTGAACATTGAAACTGATAAATATGATAGAATAGAATTAAATAGTATTGCTCTCTTACCTACAAGGAATAATCAAGATAAAGAACTTAATAGAAATGGGAGAAAACTTATTGACTCTTGTAATGCAAGCAAATTTGTTATTGTGAATGGCAGACTACAGGATGATAAAGAAGGTAAATTCACTTATATAAGTGAGCATGGTTGTAGCTCAATAGATTACTGCGTCAGCGCTCGTCACACATACGATCGAATCGTACGATTGGCGGTTGATGACCTGATTGATTCTAAACACCAACCGATAACCGTTGAAGTACGAATGGCAGATTACAATACTTTCCTTCAGCGCACAATCGAAACGGACACTCATACACAATCAGAACAGGAGCAAGTACACAACACATTAAAATTCAAATGGCAGAAAAACAATGAACATAAATTCAAGCAAGTTCTACTCAGTTCTTTAACAAGACTTTATACAATAGGAATCAATGCATATATAAACAACTCAGACATCGAGACGACAAACTCTATACTGAACAAATTTTTCTATTCTGCGGGAAGAAGTATGCGGGTTGATACCACCATAAAGAAAAACAAAAATAAAAATGAATGGTATGATTCGGACTGTGTCACTGCGCGCCATGAGGCGACCATGGCGCTACGTAAGTTCAAACGAAATAGGGTGGACAAAGCTTTGTTGACCGAATATTTAGAGAAGCGTAATCGATACAAACAGACATGCAGAAACAGCAAGAAAAAATGGACCGAAATGTGGTTTCAGAACTTACAAGCGGCTTTAAACGAAAGCGATCACAGGGAAATATGGCGAATGATCCGAGGAACTAACTATCAGGGATTACCTAAACATAATATTTCCACACAGGGATGGGAGGGTCACTTTAGCAAAATCCTTGGCAGTATAGATACATGGGAAGCATCACAATCAATACCGACCCAACTGACACAGAATGACCCCATTCTAGACAGTGAAATATCAATAGTGGAGACGAAGATAGCTATCAAATCTATGAAAAATAACAAGTCAGCGGGGAATGAGAAAGTAATAGCAGATTTTTTTTAAAAATAGTATACACAATGAAAACTTAATGCACACGTTAACTAGAATGTATAACAAACTGTTTCATGGAGCAGATGTGCCCGCCTCATGGGGAAATGGCATTATTGTACCACTATATAAAAAGAAAGGCAATGCTCAAGATCCAAACAACTACCGGGGAATTACACTTTTGCCAGTTATCAGCAAAATCTATACAACTACCAATCCCAGTACTACTATATGCTGACGATTTAGTAATAATGTCTCAATCGGTAATTGGATTGCAACGAGCATTAAACACACTCGAAATGTATTGTACAGACTGGAAACTTAGGGTTAATGTGAATAAAACTAAGGTAGTAGTATTTAAAAGAGCTTCAAATATCTAGGAGTAAACTTCTCATATGGGGCATGGAATGACCACCAGAAAAGAGTAGCAACCATCACTGATCAAGGCATGTTTATAACACACTACGGATGCGAAATCTGGGGCACAAATTACGTCGACAAAATAATTAACAAAGCAGGCACGAAATTCGTTAAACAGATTTTGGGGGTAGCCCAATCGGCACCTAACAGTGCAGTGCTATTAGAAACAGGGAAGTATCCAATAAGCACAGTGGTGAAAACGAGGGTTTTAAAATACTGGTTGTATTTACGGGAAATGAATAGTATGAGGGAAATTCAAAGAAAGTGCTTAAATTATCAAATGAAACACAGAAACAATAACAACTGGTTAATGGGAGTTTTTGAATTCTTAAGGGAAATAAATATGGCCGATCTGATAGACAATAGTAAAGGGCAACCAAAAGAAACGTTCAAATTAAAGCAAAAAGTAGAACAACTAGCAATTTAAAATTTAGAAGCGGACTGCAGGAAAAAATTTCTCTAGAAACATTTATAAAACTTAAAACAAATGACGGTACAGAAGCGTATCTAGAGTTGGGGAGGGGGCAAAGAAGGGCCATCGCAATGTTTCGAATGGGTATTTATAGATGGAAAAGCCCGAAGGGTGATGAGGGAAATCGTTTGTGTGCCTTATGTGGTGAATTAGAAACGGAAGAACACATTCTAATTGCATGCAAGCAATTGTGTGAAGCGCGCGTGGGGTAAATATCAAGAACATGACTGCGGAATAAGCGAAATTTTAAACACAAAAGACAAAAAAGAGATGGTAGCACTAGCCAAATTCCTACAGAATTTCTTCTCCTTACGAGAAGACGTTCTAAAAGACAGAGAAACTAATACATCCTCTAGTCTCCCATAAAATGTTAGATAAATATTGTATAACATGAACTTAGTATATTTTTTTTTCTGCTATTGTACGGAGAGCAATTGTTACACATGTAAAGATGTATTATGGGTCATATGACCTTCAGTACAACTCAAATAAATTAAATCTAAATTAAATCTCCGAATATGTCTAATGTATTCTAATCGTTGCATAAAATTTCCTTGCTGCTAGAGAGTTCAAACTTTCAGGGAAGAAAGTTCATAACCAATTCAAGTGCATGATCGATGCCGATTTTTTATTTTCGTTTTCCTTCATTGTTGTTATGAATATCAAAACCTATAAGAATGAAGCTCTTTTAACAATGAACAAAAAAGGAAATTAAAAATCGACATCGATTATGCTCTTGAATTGGTTATGAACTTTCTTCCCTGAAAGTTTGAACTCTACGGTTGAATTTGTAGGAGCAGCAATGAAATTTCGTGTAACAATGAAAATACTTTAGACATAGAAGGAGGTAGTGCTGCCATCTTTTGTTGGAGATAGTTGCTTTACAATAACCTTAATAACGATTCCGTAAGAAAACACACTTTTTTGGCAAAAATATATTTTGAAGCTTTTAATGCCCAAAATTCGCAAGGGAGGTCCTCAGTTTCCTTGAAGTTTTAAAAGGTGAATAATAATCTTCTCTGAATCTCGCGTCATTTGTTACCGTGCAAGACAGGTACAATCAACAAATAACGAGACCGATACAATTCATTAAAACTCTTTGTGGTATAATGAATTTTTAGAGCAATAATAAATTCAGTAATAGAAACAAGTTTCAATATCGACTGATTAGATTATACTGTATTGTCAAAGTCGTGCTCTTACCGCCCATACAATTCATTTTATTTTATGTAGAAAGTCATTTTACGCTATAAAGAAGATGTTTTGCGTAATTTCTCTGCATTAAGTGACTTTCTTAGTGTAAATTGGTATTCGATACATTTACGATCTAAAGAAGTTCTGTACTTTCCATTATATTAAATATTTCTTGATTAGGGTTAGGTTTGTGATGCCTTAATTTCATTTTACGTCTTTTAAGGACCACTAAAGCTATTTATAACAATTTTTCTCAGAATATGTAACATGAGAAACCTTGTAAGCTCTGGAACATTGATTGACGTACACATTGGTATACGATACGTAGCATATCCTTTCATAACCAGGCGTTCTTGGTAAAGAGAAGTCAAACCTTAAAATACATAACTTCTTGAGTATACATGCATCTCATAGTATGTATATTTTCCTATGTTTTGTGTTGCGTTTTGTATGTTACGCTTGTGATTGTATTGTATCGTATAGTATTGTATTGTATCGTATCGTATTGTATTGTATTTGATCAGATTGTATTCGTACTTTAGAGTGTTATAAATTACTTCGAAACCTTATAAGCTATCTTACGCAATTGCCCTACACTCGGTCAGTGCAATTGAAATGTTCAGTTGTATTTTACGCAGTTCTTTTATTGTGTGCATAATCAATTGTTTGACGACCTGGTTTCGATTCAAATAGTTGCAAGAGACTAGGAATATATCTTACATGCGTTCAAGGTATCGAAACGTTGAATATCGGGTCATCAGTGTTGTGGTGAACTGCATTTCTTTGATGATTCCCCTTTCTTCTCAATGTTTCTTCCACTTCCGTAACACCACTCTCACTCTCTCCGCAAATGTATTGTTTAACACACAATGTACAGTCTTGTATCAAATATCTTTATTATAATGTTTATTCCGGACACTTCATCTATAAGACACAGTCTGCTATAAAGAAAGAGAAGTGAGTGATAAAAGTATTGCAAATTATTATTTCCCTCCCCCAATCATTCAGAAGCCAATCAGCGTAAGTAAAAAAAACATTGAAACTGAGAAAAACCGCTGAATAAATTCACTCTTTTCAGTGGACATTGATAGTGCTGTGGGGTCGTACAAAAAATGAAAAGGACCAAAATTGTGTAAAAGTTTGTTCTTTAATTTGTTATATGCAGTTTTGTGTACCTTGCACCATTTTCGCGTAAATGTGAGAAACTGTCTTCAAGCCGTCTGATAGACGCCATTTTCCAATATGGCGGCCGATGGCGTGAAGATCAGAATCGGATTTTTAGTGTGTTAAACTGGGAGATACATACATGAACTGAAACCAAAAACCGAGCATGTTTAGCAGGATTCAAATTTACTTACAGCACTGGAGACACAAATGTAGGAATAGTGCATGACATAGGCCTTGGCCAGTACCTTCCCTTTTAATTCACCCGGAAAGGCGCACGACGAGGAATGTCATATCTCATAAGGAGAATGCACAATATACAGGTATATGTCTCTCACTGATTTTGTTCAGATTGTCTCATCGTGTTGCTATCAGAAAGTAAATAATTTTAACAATTTGTTAACGCGCCATACGAAGGCGTTTTAGAAAAAATCGCTTTGAAGCATTTTCGTGCTTAGAGCACGTTGTATATTTTATTCACAATTGATTGTAATAAAGCAGTTAAAACGTTTGGTCTACGTTCAGAGGGTCGCGTATTCAACCCCCTTCAAAGTTTTTACTTCTGCAGCAAAGAAAGAAAATGTATGTAGTGTCTTCTAGTGCTTATCATTTAGGATTGAGGTGACAAAGGCATTGACTGTCAATCACATTATTCAGCGGAAATAGTTATGCATAATCCGTATAATAAAAGAAATAAATAATTCTAACTTGAATTGTTTAACTTAATTTTCGGGAAATGAGTACGATTTTGAAAATTGTGTAAAATATTGAAAAATACAAAAGGAAAGAAAGAGGAGGAAATGTTTATAAATACGAACAAAAATAAGTTGTTAAAAAATATGTTTTTTGGAACCCCGGCGTTCCAGTTAGTAATCCAACAGGAACAATCAAGGATAATGAAAATATGGTTTAAACTAGCGTACTATCTACGAAATTGGCGCCCAGTTTGTTTAAGTTTCGAATTAAAGCTTACATGAATGCCTTTACTTCAGAAATTGTTTTCGTTACTTAAAAGGACATAAAATGTACTTCGTCCAACAGAAAAACCGTGGAGGGCCGATCAGGGTAATCGAACGGTTAAACGCACTTGTCTTTCGACTACAAGATCGTGAGTTCGAATCCCGACTCGGATATGGATATTTGTGTGTGTGATTTTTAACTTAGTTGTAAGAGTCAGTCTATACAGTTAATATATATCCGAACAAAAACACCAGAGGTGCAAAAAGTGGAGCCAAGTTCTTTAGCCCTAAAAAGGTGTGAAATGGGAGACGGATGAGCCAAGTTCCTTGGTGACAGCATGTAACAGGAACAAAGGAACTTGGCGCGAGCTGGCAACAGCCTTAGGGTTGGTGGCGGTGGACGTAGTGGGTTTTAGGATCCCCACCACCTTTATAGCTTCAGGATCATGAACCTTGCCACCTCGCGCCAAGTCCCTTTGTTCCTGTTACATGCTGTCACCAAGGAACTTGGCTCATCCGTCTCCCATTTCACACCTTTTTAGGGCTAAAGAACTTGGCTCCACTTTTTGCACCTCTGGTGTTTTTGTTCGGATTTCACAGCTTTTTGTAGGTGTATAATATATATACTCGCTCGCTCGGCCTCGTTTAGGTCCTCGATCCCCGTAGCTTGCTGCAACCCAAACTTCGAGTTTTGGGGTACTTCCGCCCCTTTATCATAATTACTCTCCAGGACACTGTGCTTCCATGTTGTAGATTTTCCCATACCCACCACCCGTGGGAATGAGATATTTATTGAAACATAGGGAAGCTTTGCCATATTTATTGTAACCTACTTGTGATGATACAGCAAATTTGCTTCCTGCTGGCGGCCCTAAAATCCACCACCACCAACCCTAAGGCTCGAACATCACCTGATGTTTTGCTCGGATTTCACAGCTTTTTATACGTGTATATATATACTAGGTTCGCCTCGCTGGGTGTGCTGCCCCAGAATTCCGTGTGCGCCCCAACTTCAAATTTTTAGGGTTACGCCCCCTTTATTGTGATCAGACTTTCTGGGGACAGCGCCCCATGCTGTGCAGACCTTTTCCCATATCGCCTCGGGGGCTGCACCCTCATAGCGGTGGTTTGATCCATTTATTGAAACATTTTCGTGATGGTACACCTTCATACCAAATTTCGTTTCTCTAGCTTCAGTGGTTTGGAAAATGGTATTTGGGCGGCTATGTTGAATTAAAGAAAGCGATTTTTAAAAAGTTTTCTTACATTGCCGTTACCTACTTGTGATGGTACACCTTCATACCAGATTTCGTTTCTACAGCTCGAATGGTGTGGAAAAAGTTTTTGTGCGGCCATTTTGATCCAAGTTAACAACTTTTTCAAAAATGTAAATTATTCCTAAACTACTCTTGTTAATACACCTTTATGCCAAATTTCGTATCCCTAGTTCAAACGTTCTGGAAAATGGATTTTGAAGCCAGCCATTTTGGATTCAAAATGATGTCTTTGCAGATATTTTGTAATCTACTAGTGATGATATACCGTCATACTTCGAAATTTCATATTTCAATTTTTAACATCTTTTTTCTTACAGAACCTCAAAATCGCTGATTTCGCAATAAACTCTTGTTCCTGTATAGCATGCTGACGTTTCGTGACACGCGGAACTCGGCTGCATGCACTGCTGTGCGTGTTAATACTCCCCTCGATTCGCTTGCGTCGCTGCGACAAGAATCCCACAGTAGGCCGCGCATCGAACTTGAGGAGTTTGGAGG